>JAEUYN010001581.1:0-51475 GCA_018257835.1 Euura lappo | reverse complement strand
TCTCCTGAGTTTATTTTCTTTGGCCTACCTCTCTTTCTAGGCTCAGGTGTATTTTTCTCTGAATGATCTTTTTCTATTGTTTCTTCACCTACTGTAAATTCAGTCGTCTCTTCTGACTTACTTTTTCCATCTAGTCCTTTACTTTGACCTTTTAAATATACATCTTTGTACACTAATTTTTCTATGAATCGCACATGTCTAGACTCTATAAACTTTCTCGTGCTAGGGTGCCATAAAATATATCCTGTGGATGTATGCCCTACTAATACGGTTTTAATGGATACATTACTGAACTTTGTTTCAACGAAAGGTAATTTAGCGTAGGCGATACAACCAAACCTTCTTATTTGCTCTAGATGACAATTTGCTTTTGGTGAGAATTTTAATAAAGGAACTTCATAGTTAATAGATTTATGTGGGGTTCTGTTATATGTGTGAACAGCTGTTTCTGCAGCTAATTCCCACATACTTGATGGTAAGCCTGAATCACACATAAACGCTCTTATCGTTCTCTGAATAGATTTGTTGAATCTTTCAGCTGTACCATTAAGTTCAGGTGTATAGGGTGGACCACTACCTGACTCTATATTTTCCCTTTTCAATACCTCTGCAAATTTTCCACCTGTAAACTCAGTACCTCTGTCTGACCTAACATAGCAAACTTTTGCATCTGTACCTAATAGGTTTCGGGCAGAACTCAAGTAACTCTCGAACGCTTGACCAGACTCGTCTTTTGACTTTAAGCAATATATTCTTGCATATCGAGAATAATCATCTACAAATACAATTATGTACCTCTTATGGCCAGGCCATGAGGTAGGTTTGATTGCCCCCATCAGGTCTGAATGAATTATTTGGAGTGGTCTCTCAGCTCTACTTCTATTTTGTTTGAATGGAAGTTTTTCCATTTTCGATAGTATACATACTTCGCAGTCTCTAATTGACTCGTCGAACCTCACATGTTCGAGTTTCTTCTCTTTCTTTTGTAACATTTTCAAATAATTTAAAGAAGCATGCCCCAGTCTACGGTGCCATAGCATAGCTTCACTCTGACTAGCTTCTGAAAACAAATTCTCTGAAGGGTTTTCATTTAGTATGTCTCGTAGGTTCTCTCCACTCTTTAAATCATCTATTTTAACTGTTTTGTAAGATATCAAGTTATCTTTAATCTCTGAATTTAATTTCTCTGAATTTAATTCCTCTGAATTTAATTTCTCTGGATTTCTCTGAATATCTGAGACAATGAGGTCTTCCGTACTCTCCCTCCCAATCGCAGACCCAGCATCTGTCACAAGTGTATCAAAATACTCTGAATTGACTCCCTCCGATTGTAACGTGCCCTCGTCTTTATTGGTTTGCGATTGCTCGGAAGATTCATTGTCAACTGCCAAACACGCAGTGCAACTGTACTTGTCATACTCATTTAGAACCGTTGCTTTCCTCTCAGTGTATTTGAGCCTTTGAACTTCAAATCTAACTATCCAATTTGGTTTTTCATAAACCCCTTCGAATATTGTTTTGTTATTCTCTTTATTGTAGACTCTGAATATTTTGTCATCTAAATATATACAAAACCCTGCATCTACTAGCTTACGTAACGACAAAAGATTCTCTGATACATCTTTTGCCGCAATTACGTTTGTTAATCTAATATGACTTTCATTTACTTTATCATTCTTAAGCAAAAGATTACCTCTACCATCTATGACAATGTCAGCAAACTCATTTTTGTTAGCACTCTTGATAACTCCATTCTCAGATTTTTTCAAATCACTCAAAATGAAACTTTTATTCACAATGTGACTTGTGGCTCCTGAGTCAGCAATAAACTCTATATGATTTCCATCATTTAGACTCTTATCAAAAATGATCTTACCTTCTGACTCTTCATACTCATCGTAATTTCCGGCATCGCCGTCGTAGTTCTCCTGCTCAGCAGACCCTTCATCATATTCAGCCCTCCTGGCTGTAGGATTCTGCTTGGATCCTCGATTGACTCCTCTACCTCTGAATTTACCTCTGAAGTTATTTCTGGCGCTACCTCTGAAGTTGCCACCTCTTCCTCTGAAGTTACCACCTCTTCCTCTGAAGTTACCTGAACCTCTGCCTCTTTTGGCAGGAGGTTCATTCTCGTTGTTGTTGTTGAAAGTTCTCTTATAACTCTGAATGGAGTTTGCACTACCAGGACAGTCACCTCCTTTATGATCTGTGATGTAGTTGCAAACATAGCAGAACCATTTATCTGTGTCGTTCAACATGCAATGCTTTTGCCAGTGCCCTTCTTTGTTGCATCTGTAGCACTTGCTTCTGTTATTCTTAAATTTCTGCACCAATGCTCTTGAGGCTGTAACGTCATTTCCATCTGAATTTCCTCGAGTTGCATCGTTATCCTCTTGTATACGATACATTGTCCTTCTCAACGCTTCCATATTCATCTCTTGGCCAGTGGTTGAAATCACTGCTGAATCGGTTCGTCTTACTTCTGGCATAGCTCCAGTAATGGCTTGATAGAATGTCGAGCGCTTCTCTTGCTCGGTCAGTTTTTGAGGATCATCACTTAAGTCGTGTTCCCTAATTATCTGGTCGAACCTTTCACAAAATATGTGAACTCTTTCCTCTCTGGCCATCCTTAGATTGTAAAGACGAGTTCTAATGGATGTTGGGGTTGCACTGACTTCTCCTCTTCTGCTGTCTCTTAACTTCTTTATAATTTCCACAGGCTCAGTCAAACCTAAAATTTTCTTGTGGTAGTCTTCATCTATGTGACTGATAATGATATATTTCACTGAGTTCTTTCTCAGTGTAATCTCAGTCTCTGAGAGTCCTGTCGATGTTGATTGATTTGGATCAATCAAATGAAGTAGACTCCAACTTGTAAGTTCGGTCTTCAAGCAATCTAACCATACTTCAAAGCTTGACTTAGATGTCAACTTGTATTGCCTCTGAATTTTTGGTCTAATATTGATTAGATTATTGTAGCTTCCTCCATCTTGAATCTGCATGTTCACTCTTTGCTCTGATTCCTGCATACTTCTCAACTTATGCTTCTCTGATTCTAGCATATGTTTGTGCACCTTGCACAGTGTGTCCACTACTTCTTTAAACAGAGCTCCAGTCGTCCGATTTGTTGATGTGTCGCCTGTGTCAAATGTGGCTGCTAGATCGTTCACGTTATCAATGGTCTTCTTCAGTTCCTCTAAATTCGCTCGAACACTGGATGTGCTCGCAGTCAAGACGTTACTTTCGACATTTGTAGTCCCTCTTATTACCTCTGAACCTCTTTCAGTTGCTCGAACTGCCTCTGAACCTCTTTCAGTTACTAGAACTGCCTCTGAACCTCTTTCAGTTACTAGAACTGCCTCTGAACCTCTTTCAGTTACTAGAACTGCCTCTGAACCTCTTTCAGTTACTAGAACTGCCTCTGAACCTCTTTCAGTTGTAGTGGTTGCTGTGAAATAAAACTCTTAGATATCAACTGGGTTTATACTTCTTAATAATTTTCAGATCTGAACTCTTATCCTCTTTAAACAAAAGTTTCTAATCTCAGCGAGACTCAAACTTTTGACTTCTGAATACAATCACAGCACTCTGAATTTTTAATCAAATATAGATGGCTGATAACAGACAACTTACTTCTTTTACCGAGATCAGGACTATTGACATCCTCTTCTATCCTGACTCTCATATACTCTTCACAGTCTGGACTCGTCTCGTCGTTGATCTGACCTTGAGTCGTTTTACCAGCCATCTGTTCCAGGATTGTGAAACATTCTCAATTAGTTTTGTTCTGTTCTCTTTATTTGTTGTTTTCTTTCGTCTTAATTTCTCTGAATTTACAACTTTTACGCATTTCTCTCTTTGACCTCTTAATTCATCTTCAATACCAGGTAATCTCTCTTTTCCCAACTAACTGAGTAATGTCTCTTGCTTCTGAACCAAAAACGACCGAACTTCAAGCCATTTCAGTTCGAAGCGGGAAATCAAATTCTCCCACCGAGCACACCACGCATGCACACCACTCGCCGATGTTCAACTTCGCGCGTTACCTTGAAAGTTGGTCGGTTTTGGGTTGCGCAAGCACACACGTGGGTCCCGAATGAGATCCTATCAATCTCCCTAGTCGATGAGCAGCCTACACTGAACACAAGTTTCAGCTGAACATTGACCCTGGAATCCACAGAATTTGCTCTCAGTCGACTCGAGTTCTAATTTCTCCAGTGAATAGAAAAGCCCAACCGAAGCCAGTAATCCAGTATCTGACCGCAAGGCAAGCCAGAACGGGACACCAAACTCAATCGAGTCAATCCAATCCACCCCTGGCAGAAAATTCGAGAGACGTTCGAGCTAAATTCTGAATTTGATTAAATTTCTCTCCATCTTATGACCTCTTATCATCTTCTCTGAATAATTGTAATTAATTTAAAAAAAAATTAATTACCCTCTGAATTTGTTGCCCTCTGAATTTTGTTACCCTCTGAATTTTGTTACCCTCTGAATTTTGTTTCTATTTTCTCTTAATAAGATATTAAATTACTGATGGAAAAAAAATTCCCCAGTACTCATATCAGTCATCTTCATAATCTTCATAACAATAAGATGAGAGAAATCCTCTTTATCAACCACAACTTAGTATCCTCTGTAATATAATAATATAATCTTCCTTTATTATTATTATTGTTATTTCTTTCATCTTCTTTGTTGTAACCTCTTGTTACATTGTAAATACATTCCTTAAATCAAAGCTCGGTTGTGAATGAGAACCCCTTGTGTTTTCTTTCCATCTGCACACAAAAGTGAAAACTGCGTATGCATGGGACCAAGGGCATTCGTCATACCACATACCGGCCCGGGAAATTCGTTAAGGCCGTCTAAACTCCCTCCGTTCATTACAAACGCAATTCTCTTTATATTTCTCTTTATATTTCTCTTTATATACTTCTCTTACTATTCCTCTTTATACTTCTCTTCATATATTTCTCTTTATATTGTTATCTCGCAAGATGGCGGCGTGCGTTGTGCAACGTGTCGAGACACGGCGCCAGCACGCAGAGGGATGCCCATGACTCACCCGCACACAAGATGCACGAACTTGCCACAGAGCGGTCCCCCGCACACACTCACCGCCAGGCCCAACGAATTCCCGTAAACTACCCCACACATTTGACACACTCTTACTCACACTCAACGTACTCTTTGTCTCGTCTGTGACGCTCGATCTTCAAAAGGGCGTCTCTCTGGAATGCGGCGTCCTGGCACTTCTATCGATGCTCAGCTCGATGATTTGCCGACTTGTGTGCTTCTCTTCTTTAATTCACTCAACTTTTCTCCTCTCTTTTTTTTTTATTTATATCAAACAGAAAGTACCTCCTGTCCACTATAACTCACAGTCACCCTTTTTATATACTGTCGATGTTTCCCGAACCACACTCCGCTACCATGTAGGATTTATAAGATATGATCGTGGATTCGGGAAATTAAATCAATTACGACAGATATACTGTAAATCTTCTTTTATTATAATTCTCTGAATAACCTCTGAACTCTGAATGTCACTCTGAATGTGATGCGCTCACGCTCGTCGCTCGTAAGCGTCTGAGGGTGGAGACGCCCACGCAAACTGCACTGACCCAGCAACAGGCCGAGGCCCACTTGAGATGTGGCGTCATGCACGCACTTATACATATACTAGACAAAGCTATTTCTCACAAAAATGTCCCCACTTTGGCTCTAGGCTCAAAAATGTTGATATCTGACAGACGATTTTTCAGAATTTTTTCAGATTCCTAAGTTATGTCGATCAATATGACCATTTTAAAAAATCATAGACAATACGTCTCGCGGCGAAAAAAAAAAACAAATAAAAAAACTGAGTCCTTTTCAAAGTGAGAACAATCATATAAAAAATCGCGGACCAAATCCGAAAGGTCAACGGTCAAGCCCAGGTCGATTTGGCATGGAATGCCCCATTTACACTTGGATTGAGGTAATAATTAATCAATAAGTTTTTATTTATTATATTTTTAATGAAATCAAACATTCCTAATAAAATCAAACATTTTTAAGATAATGCAACATTTGAAAATAAACCAGTCGAAATAACATTTATTATACCCAAAGCGTTTTTTTATAATAGTTATATACGGTTAAATCTTTTTTCAAAATATTGTAGTTTATAGTGAAATGGTGCATAGTGCATTTCCATTCAAACCGCGTATTACTGTCATAAAAAACGCTTCAAGTATAAACGTTTTTGGAACTGGATTATTTTCAAATGTTTCATTTTATTAAAAAAGTTTGATTTTATCAAGAATGTTTCTATTTCTCGTACAGATTAGAATAAATTTGCCGGTTGGGAGAGGATAGCGTTGAAGGAGAGAAATTAGCACAATGCAGAATTAAAATAAGACCGTTCATGTGTTTATTATGGCGTCTAGGGCGATACTGAGGTACAGGTGTTATTGGTGTAGGCAGGTAATCCGAAGATTACCGAAGGGGAACGAGCAATTACGATCCAGAGCTATCATATGAAGATTCTTTCTGAACATTTCGCCCGTCTTGCTCGTGAACGTCTAATGAAAATTGAAGGACGTAAGCTAGTATACGTCGTTTGAGCAGGCACTAGAGGAGTGCCGCCCGCCGTCAAAGGTCCGGGTGGATTTCTTCTTATCGTTGCTCAGGAGGTGGTGCTTGGATAAGGAGGCGACAGACTTTGATAATCGGTCGTTTCAGGGTTGTAGTCGCCGTTTTCACGGTGACGACTCGGACCTTGCCGTCAGGTCCTGGGTGCAGCTGGATGATGCGACCGAGGGGCCACTTGGACGGTGGCTGTTGGTCGTTCTTCAGGAGAACGAGTTCGTTCATTTGAAGGTCCGGCTCATTCCGTCGCCACTTTTGTCGGCCTTGCAGAGTGTGCAGGTACTCGCTTGACCATCGTTTCCAGAGATGCTCGTACATGTGGCGAACTTTCTGCCATCGGGACAGGCGATTCTCGTTGACGTCGAGGATCGATGGTTCGGGCACCGTTGCCATGGGGCAGCCGATTAGAAAATGCCCTGGCGTCAGTGCGGTAAGATCATCAGGGTCGTCGTTTAAGGGACCAAGAGGTCTCGAGTTCAGGCTCGCTTCCACTAACGAAAGAAACGTCGAAAATTCCTCAAACGTAAGGGTGTGATCGCCGACGACGCGACGAAGATGATGCTTAGCAGACTTGACGCCCGCTTCCCAAAGTCCGCCGAAGTGCGGAGCGGACGGGCGGATGAAGTGCCAGGTTGTACCATCGGAAGCGAGCTGGGTAGTGATGTCAGGATCATGGATGACGGCTTGGAAAGCTCGTTTCAGTTCCGCATCAGCGCCTTGAAATGTTGTGCCGTTGTCGCTGTAGAGATCCGACGGAATCCCTCGTCGGGACACGAAACGCTGGAACGCAGCTAGGAACGTCGTAGCGGTGTAGTCGCTGACGAGTTCGATGTGCACGGCTCGTACAGCAAGGCGGATGAAGATCGCGATGTAGGCCTTGTTCGCCTTGTAGCCTCGGCCTTTAGACATGCGAACGAGATAGGGCCCAGCATAGTCGACTCCAGTGTGAAGAAACGGTCGAGACGGTTGGGTTCGAGGGCGCGGTAAATCGCCCATCTGTTGAGTGCTTACCCTTGCGCGCTGTCGTATGCACGGTACGCATCGATGAATGTGGGATTTCACCAACTGTCGACATCCGAGGATCCAATAGCCTTGTCGGATGACTCTGATCGTTAGTTGAGGCCCGCCATGCAGCGTCATGCTGTGTGTATGGCGAACGATCAGGTCGCTGATGTGATGACGTGGAAGTATGACAGGATGTCGCTCTTCATAGTCGAGAAGAGAATGACGTAGTCGTCCTCCAACGCGGATCAGTCCCCTTTCGTCGACGATGGGGTTCAGTCGAGCTAGAGGGCTTTTGGTTGCGATGGGGTTCTGTTGACGTAGCGCAGTTAGCTCGTCGTGGAAGCTTTTTTGAGCTTCTTGTAGCCAGAAGGTGCGGGCTTCTCGAATCTCTTCGCCGGAAAGAGGCTCTTGGGTGCGACGATGTCGCGGAGTACGTGCTTGTTGGCAGAATCGGAAGCAGTACGCCGTTATACGGAGAAGTCGCGGCCACGATGAGCAACTCTCCGGAAGTTCCCACGTCTCATCTTCTTGAGCGAGGTGGCTCGTTTTGTGTTCTAAGTCCACCCCGGGGCTGACGATGCTACGATTTTCAGGCCAGGTCGTAGAGTGTTGACGGAGCCAAGGTGGTCCTTGCCACCATAACGAGTGATTAGTCAGCTGATCGGCTGTTATCCCGCGCGAAGCGCAATCAGCTGGATTTTCGGTGGTCGGCACGTGCCGCCATTTCGCGTTCGGCAATTGTGTCTGAATATCAGCGACTCGGTTCGCGATAAACGTTTGCCACCGCGACGCATGACTTTTGAGCCATGCAAGGACGACCGACGAGTCTGTCCACGCGAACACGGGTACATTGTCTAAGTTCATTGTGGTTTGGACACGTTTTATCACTCGCGAGAGTAGTTGCGCGGCGCATAGTTCGAGACGCGGCACTGATATCTGTTTCACTGGAGCGACTTTCGATTTAGCTAGAATCAGAGTTACTTGCACGTTGTCGAAGTCGTGAGTGACTCGGAGATATGCGACGGCTGCGTACGCGCGCGTAGACGCATCGGCGAAACCGTGGATTTCACACGCGAGTTGATTGTCGTGTTGACCGGTATGACGAGGAAAGTGTAGATCCTGAAGACGCGGTAGAGATTGACAATAGTTCAACCACTGTTCTTGTTGAATGAGTGGGATGGGATCATCCCAGTCGAGTTGTTGAAGCCACAGTTCTTGCATTATTATTTTTGCGACGATCACTACCGGAGTTATCCACCCCAGCGGGTCGAAGAGTTTGGCTGAGACAGAAAGAATTGATCGCTTCGTAGGTGCCTGTTGATTTATTGGCATGCACACTTGGAATTTGAAGACGTCGTTTTCAGGATTCCAGACTAGACCGAGAACTCTGATGCTGTCGTCCTCTTGGAGCGGGTGCTCGCTTCCAGATGCTCGATGCTCGAGGAGCACGTCGTCCAGAAGTTCCTCATGACTGGCTGCCCATTTCTTCAGAAGAAACCCGCCGGACTCAGTTAGGAGCCCGAGTTGTCGACGAAGTTCTTTCGCCGCTTGAACGTTTGAAGCTCCCGTGGGCACGTCGTCGACGTAGAAGTCTCGTGCAAGAACTTCGGAAGCCAGGGGGTACTGATGTTTTTCGTCGATCGCAAGCTGTTTCATGACTCGCAGAGCTAGAAACGGTGCTGAGGTCGTTCCATATGTGACTGTTAACAGTCGGAATACTTCAGGGTCCTGGTCGCGTGAAGAGCGCCACAGGATACGTTGGCTATCCGCATCATCTGGGTGCACTTTGATCTTGCGGTACATTTTCTCGATGTCAGCAACGAATACGACGACGTGCTTGCGCCATCGCAGAATGACGTCAATCAGTTCCGCTTGCAGTTTAGGACCAGCTAGCAAGTGGTCGTTTAGCGAAGTTCCGTTGGACGTCTGACTTGATGCGTTGAAAACGACTCTGAGCCGTGTCGTGGAGCTGGACTCGCGAAAGACTGCGTGATGCGGCAGGTAGACGGGCACCGCTTTGGTTGGTGCATCTGGGTTGTCTACCCTTTCCATATGTCCTAATTGGAGGTATTCATCCATGAATTGGGTGTACATGACCTTGTGCGTCGGGTGAAGATCGAGCTTAGTTTCGAGTTTTTTGAGCAAGGCCATTGCAGTGTGCTTTGATTCGCCAACGTCGATAGGCTGCACACTTTTGAAGGGAAGACGGACCGTGTATTCCTTCTGATGTTCTCGTAGGTGAGTCGCTCTGAAGTGATTCTCGCAGCGTAAGTCGTCTTCGTGCAGGGGGATCTCTCGTTGTAGCTCTTCTCGCTCCCAGAATCGTTGCAGTGTCGTGTTCAATTCGTCGTTGGAGACGCAGTGATGGACAGTGATGTAGAGCGATTCTGAGGCGTTGAGTGAGGTACAAGTCTCTCCAGAGAGAACCCAGCCGAAGATGGTGTTCTGAGCGATTGGACCGCCGTGGGGACCTCGTCGAAGTCCTTCGAGGAGAATCTGGGCGCATAGCTCCGCTCCTAAGAGCATGTCAATGACACCGTTTCCTCGGAAAGTAGGATCGGCGAGAGTTAATCCTTGGAGATGAGGCCAGTGATCTACTTGGATCATGTGTTTCGGCGCATACGACGTTAATTTTGGTAGCACGTAGGCGTTACAATCGATCTTCGGTGAACTCTGGTGACAGGGTTCCAGCTGGATACTGACGGCGGAACGAACAGTGTTTGTTTGAGTTCCTCCCAGTCCCGAAATTGCAACGTGTGCTTTCCTTCTTGGAATGCGTAACAGTTGGGCTACGGACTCCGTTATGAACGACGTTTCGGATCCGGGGTCGAGTAAGGCTCGCACTTCAGCGGAGCGTCCGGTCGGAGAATTGATTTTGACTCGCGCGGTCGCGAGAAGAACGACCGATTTCTCTTCCTGTCGAGCTTGTGCTGCGTGTACGTTCATTGCCGTCGGTGACGAGCTTTCGATTGTCGCTGGCGGAAGAGTGGAGGTCTCTTGCGTCAGAGTTGGTTCCGTCTTCGGCGTCGTGCTCGTGGCGTTAGAAGCTTTAGACAGATGAAGTAAGGAATGGTGCTTTCGTTGACAATGTTTGCATCGACCGTCGGAGGGGCATTCCGGTGCCATGTGGCCGAGACGCAAGCAATTGTAGCAGCACTGCATTTTCGCGGTAAGCTCTTGCCGTTGTTGAAGTGGTTTGCGGCGAAACTCCGGACAAAAAGCGAGTGAATGATTCCGTTTGCAGACTGGACACAAACCTTTGGTCGTCGTTGTACCTGACGAAGTGTGGTGGACCTTGACTCCGGGTTTGGCAGCCGATGACTTTCCTTGGTTGGTCTGGCCAGAAGACGATGTATGTGAGGAGGCTTGAATCGCTTCAAGGGCACGTGAGCGATTCTCAACGAACTTGTTGAGCTCTGCATACGTCGGAAATTCTCGGTTGGCTCCGAGCGACAATTCCCATTCCTTTCAGGATACCAAATCCAGCTTCTGGAGTGTCAGGAAGACAATGATGTCATCCCAGTGAGCGACTGGTCGATTAAGATTTTTCAGCGCTTCTAACACTTCGTTGGTTTTGTCACGAAGTCTTCGAAGATCGGTTGCTGATTCGGACGTTGCTGGTGTGATGTTCACGAGTGAGTTCAAGTGTGACATGATGAGCAATCGTTTATTATCGTATCTATCCGCTAGAGAAGCCCACGCTGTGTCATAGTTTGCTTCGGTCACCGTAAGGTTGGCTAGGAGATGACTTGCTTCGCCTTCGACACAGGTTTTCAAGTAATGAAAGCGCTGTACCTTCGACAGCGACGCGTTCTTGTGCACGAGGGATTCGTAAAGATCGCGAAAACTCTCCCATGCGAGAAAATCACCTGAGAATTTTGGCATGTCGATCCTTGGAAGCTGGATCACAGGAGCGTGAGGCGGAACGTTTACGTGGACGGCAGGCGGGATCATTTGGTTTCCAGAGCCTGACGTTGCGGCTGTGTTAGCGTTGCCTTCTGAAACCGCTGTCACTGCCGAGGTGAGAGTTTCCTGCCAATCATATAGAAAGGTTAGCGCGTCAAGATACTTCTCTTCAGCCTTGTTCATAAGCTGATCCTTGAAATACGGAAGCTCTTCGTCTTCGGGGGTGGCAGCATGCTTGAGCAGCCGATCGTTCCGTTGGATTTTGTTCCAGTGCTGCTCGAGTAACTCGAGGCGACTCTTGGTGGCACCCCGAGTCATATTGGCTTTTCCCATTTTCTTGAAATTCGTGATCAGTCGATCGACCGAATCGTAGGTTGGCGACTGTTCCTCGACCAGCTCTTCGAAGGTAAGCGTGGCTTCAGACATTGTTTTGCGTTCGTTCCAAATTCAGACGAGAAAATATTTTTATTATGAGGCGTGCTGCTGGTTCAAGACACGTTTGTGAGTTTGAGCGAGAACGACGCATCCGCGATTGTTTCCCAGCGGTATAGGGCTTCGCGAGACCGTGAGTGTGAGTGTGACACTCTGGAGCGTACTCGATCCCCGATACACGCGCGAGTGGGAGAGAGACGACGGCGCTTACTATCGGACGAGATAGTGTTTGCATTAGCCACGCGGTAGTCCTTGCTCTCTGTCAACGCGCGCGAGAGAGATGACACTCTGTTTATCGCACTCACTCAATCGTACACAGCCCAGTTTTGGTTTCACGAACTTTTGACCGCACTGAGCACTAGGCATGAAATTCTGAATTTTTCGTTATTTCTGAGACTGTTCCTAGGTCCTTACCGCTTCTCCCAGATCCGGCTCGAAGGACCAAAATGTTTCTATTTCTCGTACAGATTAGAATAAATTTGCCGGTTGGGAGAGGATAGCGTTGAAGGAGAGAAATTAGCACAATGCAGAATTAAAATAAGACCGTTCATGTGTTTATTATGGCGTCTAGGGCGATACTGAGGTACAGATGTTATTGGTGTAGGCAGGTAATCCGAAGATTACCGAAGGGGAACGAGCAATTACGATCCAGAGCTATCATATGAAGATTCTTTCTGACAAAGAATGTTTAATTTTATTAAAAATATAATAGATAAAAACTTATTGATTGATTATTGACTCAATCCGAATGTGAACATTTCCCCATTTATCTCAAGATAACATTTAACCCTGAGAAGATTGAACGTTAAATCAAATTGTGTGAGGATATTTACATGCGACTGATGTAACCGCCAACGAAAACTGTCATGCCGTACAGACTACTGTGCCGTATTACACGAGCAGCGCTGCAAATTCTTTTGCAAGGCATGCGTTTTTATCGGCTAAGCTGGCTTTTAAAAACCTACCTTATCCGGTCGGAAAACGGACGCGTAATGCCGAATTTGCGGGCAAGTGGAACGAAAAACATTGTTCTGAATTTTTTGAGATTTTTGGATCAGGGTTTAGATCCTAGGAATGATTAATCACTCACTGAAACAACCCATATCTGATTGTTGGCAAGGCGAATATTTTATCGAATTGATTCCTTGTATCCGACCAGTTGAATTGATTTTTTTTTTCATTCTTCCATTTCAAAAATAGTATTGATACAATTATAGGTGGATAAAAGTCGTGGTTTTAGTGTATTCTTGACAAAAAAAAGTTTTGATCGAGTGAAAAAAATATAAGAAAAATTGAGCCCACATTCTCGCGAGCGGGAGACTGTTCTACGTTAATCATACGATTTTTGTGAATTTTTTCAGATTTTGAGAAATGGTCAGTTTTTCGGTCGAAAAATAATCATAACTCATCAGAAAGGGTTTGTCCGAAAAATCTGAAAAAATTCAGAAAAATGATTTAAAGCAAGACTGCAGACAAAATCACGAAGCAAATAAAAAATGTTGCGGTCTGGAAGCTAGGTGAATTGACGTGGACAGCCCCATATAGGTACTATAGTGATTCTGAACCATAAATTTCGCCGTGCGACTGCTGCAAATGATCGTTGGTGATGCTCAGGAATATACAGTACGATTTTTCGGAAAATTTTATCATCAGGTTGACATTAAAAGAAAAAGTGAATGTCTGTCGTGACTCTATCGAAAAACAAAACTTTTTCCCCTTTTAAAGTACCTCCCTACTGAAAATGTTGATGTGATAAATCGTATAATGTTATGAGCGAAATCATCATGTCATTCATCATATGATTTACCTTGTGATTTGGGACGAATATGTAAAAAATCACATGATAAATCATACAGGCACGCATCAGCAGATATAATGTATCGAAAATCATATGGTAAATCATATAGTTCAGCACGTAATTTGTTTTATAATATATCTGATGAGTCATGCATACACGAATTATTATGTAATTTTCCACATATTTGGTCAAATTCACAAGATAAATCATATGATAAATGACGAGATGATTCCGCTGATAACATTATATGATTTATCACATCAACATTTTCAGTAGGGCTAAAAGATTCAAAAATGAACATAAGAATCCTGACAGGTTTCTCGTTCTCCAGCCATATCAAGATTCGCGGCAGCGAATCGCCGCCAAGTACCCGAAGGCGCGAGAGCTAGCCCGAAGTTATTTTCTCGGCCGAACTAGTTATACCTGTAAGCACGGTGTCATATCTCCGGAACGCGTCAATATTGTTCGATAAAATTTACAGGATCGAAAGTCCCCCACCATATGACCTTGCTGTATAAATTTGATCGAAATCGATCCACTGGTTTCCGAGATATTAGTCACGAAAGTTGATGAAAAAAAATCTTCTTCTCCGTCTTCTTCGCCCAAATTTTTCGCTAGACCCTGGCTATCGACATTGATTCCGATCGAACGGCTGTACGTATCGACTTGGGATTTAAATCCTGGTTATGTTCCGTAAAAATCTCGACCCCTATTCATTTTGAGCCGAATCCGATCTCTTACTCGGTCGGTATAAATAAATGAGTTTACGAACTGAGTTTCCACAATATGGCCGCACATCGGCGCTGCGCGCGGGTCGCCGTAATGAAAAAGTTGCAGCGATCTATGATCTAGTTCTTGACTCACGGTCGATAGAAAAATCGAAGAAATTGGCATGGTAATACCATAACCTCGATGTCGGTATCAATAAAATTTAGTCAGTGACCACGAAGTGCTGTGAGCAGTGATAGTGCTTCTACTTATCGGATATCGATTAATCCACGATAACTAAATCTATCCGTGATTCACAGAAAAAAAATCACATAATAACATCATAACCTGAAACACAGTCTTGAGATACGAGATCGACCAGCACCGTCTCCAAGATATGCATTCATCAACAGTTCTACTTTGCCGATACGGAAAAACGTTCCAATTAAACGCCAAAGATTCATCAAGGTAGACGTAAAGAGAATGCTGTTGATGATCCATTGACATGTCACATACTACACTGCGATATCAGACCGGACGCCGAGGTATCAGCTCAAAAATAATTTCCAGACTATCGCCACGGCGCTTTCAGTTGTAGACTATGACTAGAAACTTGTTAGCGGGGCTCTTGACTGGAAAAGCAGCCAGTTTCGCGTTCGGAAGATTGATTTGGAGTGAAAAGGTCACTAGAAACTTGAAGCGGGGCTCGTTGACTGGAAAAGCAGCCAGTTTCACGGTCAGAGGATCGATTTGGAGTAAAAAAGTCATCCTGATGTCGAATTTGCTGCGATATCAGACCGGACGCCGAGGTATCAGCTCAAAAATAATTTCCAGACTATCGCCACGGCGCTTTCAGTTGTAGACTACGACTAGAAACTTGTTAGCGGGGCTCTTGACTGGAAAAGCAGCCAGTTTCGCGTTCGGAGGATTGATTTGGAGTGAAAAGGTCACTAGAAACTTGTACGCGGGGCTCGTTGACTGGAAAAGCAGCCAGTTTCACAGTCAGAGGATCGATTTGGAGTAAAAGAGTCAGCCCGATGTCGAATTTGCTGCGATATCAGGCCGGACGCCAAGGTATTAGCTGAAAAATAATTTCCAGACTATCGCCACGGCGCTTTCAGTTGTAGACTATGACTAGAAACTTGCTACCGGGGCTCTTGACTGGAAAAGCAGCCAGTTTCACGGTCAGAGGATCGATTTGGAGTAAAAAAGTCATCCTGATGTCGAATTTGCTGCAATATCAGACCGGACGCCGAGGTATCAGCTCAAAAATAATTTCCAGACTATCGCCACAGCGCTTTCAGTTGTAGACTACGACTAGAAACTTGTACGCGGGGCTCGTTGACTGGAAAAGCAGCCAGTTTCACGGTCAGAGGATCGATTTGGAGTAAAAAAGTCAGCCCGATGTCGAATTTGCTGCGATATCAGGCCGGACGCCGAGGTACCAGCTCAAAAATAATTTCCAGACTATCGCCACGGGGCTTTCAGTTGTAGACTATGACTAGAAACTTGTTAGCGGGGCTCTTGACTGGAAAAGCAGCCAGTTTCGCGTTCGGAGGATTGATTTGGAGTGAAAAGGTCACTAGAAACTTGTACGCTGGGCTCGTTGACTGGAACACAGTCAGAGGATCGATTTGGAGTAAAAAAGTCAGCCCGATGTCGAATTTGCTGCGATATCAGGCCGGACGCCGAGGTACCAGCTCAAAAATAATTTTCAGACTATCGCCACGGCGCTTTCAGTTGTAGACTATGACTAGAAACTTGTTAGCGGGGCTCTTGACTGGAAAAGCAGCCAGTTTCGCGTTCGGAGGATTGATTTGGAGTGAAAAGGTCACTAGAAACTTGTAAGCGGGGCTCGTTGACTGGAAAAGCAGCCAGTTTCACGGTCAGAGGATCCATTTGGAGTAAAAAAGTCAGCCCGATGTCGAATTTGCTGCGATATCAGGCCGGACATAAGGTATTAGCTGAAAAATAATTTCCAGACTATCGCCGGCGCTTTCAGTTGTAGACTATGAGCTAGAAACTTGCTAGCGGGGCTCTTGACTGGAAAAGCAGCGAGTTTCACGGTCAGAGGATCGATTTGGAGTAAAGAGTCGGCCCGATGTCGAATTTGCTGCGATATCCAGGCGGACGCCGAGTACCAGCTCAAAAATAATTTTCAGACTATCGCCACGGCGCTTTCAGTTGTAGACTATGACTAGAAAACTTGTTAGCGGGGCTCTTGACTGGAAAAAGCAGCCGGTTCGCGTTCGGAAGATTGATTTGGAGTGAAAAGGTCACTAGAAACTGACGGGGCTCGTTGCTGGAAAAGCAGCCAGTTTCACGGTCGGAAGGATCGATTTGGAGTAAAAAAGTCATCCTGATGTCGAATTTGCTGCGATATCCAGACCGGACGCCGAGGTACCAGCTCAAAAATAATTTTCAGACTATCGCCCCGGCGCTTTCAGTTGTAGACTATGACTAGAAACTTGTTAGCGGGGCTCTTGACTGGAAAAGCAGCCAGTTTCACAGTCAGAGGATCGATTTGGAGTGAAAAAGGTCACTAGAAACTTGTTAGCGGGGCTCTTGACTGGAAAAGCAGCCAGTTTCACAGTCAGAGGATCGATTTGGAGTGAAAAAGTCAGCCCGATGTCGAATTTGCTGTGATATCAGGCCGGACGCCAAGGTATTAGCTGAAAAATAATTTCCAGACTATCGCCACGGCGCTTTCAGTTGTAGACTATGACTAGAAACTTGCTAGCGGGGCTCTTGACTGGAAAAGCAGCCAGTTTCACGGTCAGAGGATCGATTTGGAGTAAAAAAGTCAGCCCGATGTCGAATTTGCTGCGATATCAGGCCGGACGCCGAGGTATCAGCTCAAAAATAATTTTCAGACTATCGCCACAGCGCTTTCAGTTGTAGACTATGACTAGAAACTTGTAAGCGGGGCTCGTTGACTGGAAAAGCAGCCAGTTTCACGGTCAGAGGATTGATTTGGAGTAAAAAAGTCAGCCCGATGTCGAATTTGCTGCGATATCAGGCCGGACGCCGAGGTACCAGCTCAAAAATAATTTCCAGACTATCGCCACGGCGCTTTCAGTTGTAGACTATGACTAGAAACTTGTTAGCGGGGCTCTTGACTGGAAAAGCAGCCAGTTTCGCGTTCGGAAGATTGATTTGGAGTGAAAAGGTCACTAGAAACTTGAAGCGGGGCTCGTTGACTGGAAAAGCAGCCAGTTTCACGGTCAGAGGATCGATTTGGAGTAAAAAAGTCATCCTGATGTCGAATTTGCTGCGATATCAGACCGGACGCCGAGGTATCAGCTCAAAAATAATTTCCAGACTATCGCCACGGCGCTTTCAGTTGTAGACTACGACTAGAAACTTGTTAGCGGGGCTCTTGACTGGAAAAGCAGCCAGTTTCGCGTTCGGAGGATTGATTTGGAGTGAAAAGGTCACTAGAAACTTGTACGCGGGGCTCGTTGACTGGAAAAGCAGCCAGTTTCACAGTCAGAGGATCGATTTGGAGTAAAAAAGTCAGCCCGATGTCGAATTTGCTGCGATATCAGGCCGGACGCCAAGGTATTAGCTGAAAAATAATTTTCAGACTATCGCCACGGCGCTTTCAGTTGTAGACTATGACTAGAAACTTGCTAGCGGGGCTCTTGACTGGAAAAGCAGCCAGTTTCACGGTCAGAGGATCGATTTGGAGTAAAAAAGTCAGCCCGATGTCGAATTTGCTGCGATATCAGGCCGGACGCCGAGGTACCAGCTCAAAAATAATTTCCAGACTATCGCCACAGCGCTTTCAGTTGTAGACTACGACTAGAAACTTGTACGCGGGGCTCGTTGACTGGAAAAGCAGCCAGTTTCACGGTCAGAGGATCGATTTGGAGTAAAAAAGTCAGCCCGATGTCGAATTTGCTGCGATATCAGGCCGGACGCCGAGGTACCAGCTCAAAAATAATTTCCAGACTATCGCCACGGCGCTTTCAGTTGTAGACTATGACTAGAAACTTGTTAGCGGGGCTCTTGACTGGAAAAGCAGCCAGTTTCGCGTTCGGAGGATTGATTTGGAGTGAAAAGGTCACTAGAAACTTGTAAGCGGGGCTGGTTGACTGGAAAAGCAGCCAGTTTCACGGTCAGAGGATCGATTTGGAGTAAAAAAGTCAGCCCGATGTCGAATTTGCTGCGATATCAGACCGGACGCCGAGGTATCAGCTCAAAAATAATTTCCAGACTATCGCCACGGCGCTTTCAGTTGTAGACTATGACTAGAAACTTGTTAGCGGGGCTCTTGACTGGAAAAGCAGCCAGTTTCGCGTTCGGAAGATTGATTTGGAGTGAAAAGGTCACTAGAAACTTGTACGCGGGGCTCGTTGACTGGAAAAGCAGCCAGTTTCACGGTCAGAGGATCGATTTGGAGTAAAAAAGTCAGCCCGATGTCGAATTTGCTGCGATATCAGGCCGGACGCCGAGGTACCAGCTCAAAAATAATTTTCAGACTATCGCCACGGCGCTTTCAGTTGTAGACTATGACTAGAAACTTGAAGCGGGGCTCGTTGACTGGAAAAGCAGCCAGTTTCACGGTCAGAGGATACATTTGGAGTAAAAAAGTCAGCCCGATGTCGAATTTGCTGCGATATCATTCCGGACGCCGAGGTATCAGCTGAAAAATAATTTTAAGACTATCGCCACGGCGCTTTCAGTTGTAGACTATGACTAGAAACTTGAAGCGGGGCTCTTGACTGGAAAAGCAGCCAGTTTCGCGTTCGGAGGATTGATTTGGAGTGAAAAGGTCACTAGAAACTTCGAGAGAAACTTGTAAGCGGAGCTCTCGACTGGAAAAGCAGCCAGTTTCGCGTTCGGAGAATTGATTTGGAGTGAAAAGGTCACTGAAAACTTGTAAGCGGAGCTCGTTGACTGGAAAAGCGGCCAGTTTCACGTTCGGAGAATTCTTCAAAAATTGGGATAGTACGTAAATCCGGGCGAAATGATTCCTGTGGGCCGAATCGCAATGACTCAGGGACAACGATTGTGGCACGCCTAGGATGCGCGGAATAGGCCATCGACGAAACACCTGTAATAAATAGCACGAGATGCATCGTCGGTTGCCTATTTCGCGCATCCTAGGCGCGGCAGATTAACCCTGGGAACAAATATTATAACTCCTGTATGTAGTACTGCACGTAACATGTCCTGTGAATGATCGGAGGTTTGTTAGGATTGTTGGTTCAATGAAAAAGCAATTACAATGTTGTGTACTTGCAAAAAGTAGTGAAATCTAACACAAAAACATCGTAGATGTAAAAAAAGCCGCCAAGTACCCACGCAAAAATGAGCAAAACTTATCGCCAGTCTCTGTCGTGAAATCAAGAAAGAAACCAAGCACCGAGCGTACCCCTTCGATTTCTCAGCAAGTCTACGTCGTCAAGTCGGAGTTTCGTGTGAGGATATCGAAACATCATTCCAAGAGCTACGTACTTGGCGGGCACATTCGGTTTCTTAGAGCTATACGGACAACCCGCTTCTTTTTGTGTGATAATCTCATTTCGAATACGATAGGAATACTATTAAAATAAAAAAAAATAAAACTAGTAATTCCCCACAATCATCGCATGGTATAATAAGTATTGTACGTGTACCTAATCATGTACATCACTTTATAGGAGTAAATACCTTCTTCAATAATCGTTGACGTTCCACTGTCAATGCATTATCAGATCAGACCCAAAACTCTTGAATCACCATACATACCGCGAGTAACCCTGTATGCTGGCCACTAGGTGCGCCTGAAGCAGGCAACCAAACGTACGTACCATAAGAATTAGCACGTGCCGTACATACGGTTGCCCGCTTCAGGCGCACTTAGTGGCCAGCATACAGGGTTATACTCGCGGTACTTATGAAGCCAATAACCTGTCTAGAGTAAGTTCTCCTATGATTGGTAACTTACCGTGAAACTTGAGTATGTAGTCCATAGTGGGGAAATAAACGCATCCGCTTCCAATACGGTCGAATCAAGAAAACCCCACCTTGTTACTTTAATATGAACCTAAAACTCACAGCAACGGATACACGTGAATGCTGTAACTAGTGTAGAATATGACTGTTCCATATAAACATGAATATGAAATCTGTACATTATGTACACGCAGAAGAAGGATCGATTACAGTACTCAAAAACCAATTAACCGCGTATCACGCCATTCTCGTATTCTACCGAAAATATTGCGTTATTCATTAGCTTTTGAAGCATAAACATTCGTAATCATGTATTAGTACGACAAGATTAGCGCGTGCGAGTTGACGGAAGTGCTGTAGAGCGGGCGCCTTCAGGCGCCCGGTCGCAAGCACGAACGTCAACTCGCACGCGCTAATCTTACAAGTAATGTGACAAATTCATCCTTCAAGACCGAAAGATGAATTATTATTCAGTATGAATATAAGCAATGTTATCTCTCAATCGGAAATAAGCCAGTCAACGTAAGATTCATGACATGTATGTCCACCGACCGGAAGCGTAGCACTTCGATACATCCATCAGCCACAAGGTACCGATACTAAAAATTACTATTCACAGCTTGAAAGAACTATTATCAGACAAACAACCAAACCACAGCATAAAAATGCGAGTAGTTGTGTACTATCGATCAATCAATTTTTGATGGTAATTTGACGAATAAAAACAATATGGAGCACAACAGTTGAAATGGACGAATGGTTCGCAAAATACGTTAGAATATTGTCAATTTGAAAATGAAACAACAAATACACAGGAAAAAAAACAACCGAATGTGCCCGCCAAGTACGTAGCTCTTGGAATGATGTTTCGATATCCTCACACGAAACTCCGACTTGACGACGTAGACTTGCTGAGAAATCGAAGGGGTACGCTCGGTGCTTGGTTTCTTTCTTGATTTCACGACAGAGACTGGCGATAAGTTTTGCTCATTTTTGCGTGGGTACTTGGCGGCTTGTTTTACATCTACGATGTTTTTGTGTTAGATCTTTGCTGTGCGCGACTCAGGTAAGAGCAGGCAGGTCAGTTCAATGGTCCTTTGAAAATTCACAATAATTCAGAAAAGACAGGGATGGAGACTACGCTTACGAGATGGTAAAATTCTAGAAAAATCGCAATTCCTATTTCTGATAAACGCCACCGTTCATTCGCTTTCGACTATGCTCCTATCAGTCACCAAACGGACCAGCACAGAGCTCGCAAGAAAAAGTTGAAGACTATGAATATCAGAATCGGAATCAGTGGTTTTCGGATGGCCAAAGTGAAGAAAAAATATTAGCTCTGATTCCGCAACGTTGACAACACATTATTTTCGCTCGGCTTTTCTTAATGTACGATTGAAAATCGGCCGGATGTGAAGATTATCGGTTAGAATTTGGAAACTGACTCGAAGTTGATAAATAGTTAAAAATAAAATATATAAAAATCTGCCTGCGTTCCTGATAGCGAAAGTAATCAGGAATGGTAGTTTTACATCAAAAAACAGAATTCTCGTGAAATTTTTAAAACGTATAAAAAGGTCAAAGTTTTAAGTGCAGAGAAAAATAATTACTTAAAAGTGAGGATTGGTTCAAAAAATTACCCGAAAGTCATAGAATTAATTCAGAGCTATAAAGACAACATGAAAGAATTGGGATTGAATGGAAAATGATGCGAGATCTAGAGATGTGTCGCGTTGAGGTGAACAGTGACGTATTTAGTAATGCATTTGTCTATAGTTCTGAGGTTCATCAATAGTTAGCATCTGAAGTCAAGATAATCGTCTAAAACTGTAACGTTAGATCGGTCGCGCCATGTAACCCCTTAAATCAGAAGTAGTTAGTAAAGATTTGAAAAAGGTCAGCAGAATGAAAAAAAAAGCACTGTAATAACGATCTGAAAGTTGGGTTCAGAAGCGCGCGAAGCGCGCTATTGTGAACTAGTTTATATAAAGAGATAAAGAGATATATTTTTCGTTTCAGCCAACATTGGATCTTGGCAGTCATCGATAACCAGTGAGTAGCAGTTTTTGTCTCTTGTCATTCTCTTCTTATGTTCTGTTATTATTTGCTCGAGTTTCTTTTCCGTACGTCTAAACTTTTATTCAAGTGGATACCGCAACCTGTCCCGTTATTCTTTCTCTGCGGCGCGGCACAGTTATCTATGTATATCTTGTCCCGTACTTTTTTCCTGTATTTTAGACAAATGCTAGCTCAATCTGGTTCATCTGATGTTCCGTCCCGCCTACCTTTTCATTGATCCTCTGCTGCATGCTCTATTTTTTTATTTCATTTTTAGTTTTCCGACTTATGTTATACTCTATGTACACCCAGGCAAATTGAATCTGAAGCGCCCGGCATAGGCAACTGAACATACACATGTAATTTGGTTGGCAATGCCAAGCGTTATAGCTCGTCAATTTTTTCGGCGTCGAGTTACAAGGTGGCATTGCCAACCAAATTACAGGTGTATGTTCAGTTGCCTATCACGGGCGCTTCAGATTCAATTTCCCTGGGTGTACATAGTATACACTATGCCTGTTCTTGTTCTTCGCCGTTTTCTCTTAATCCACTTGTAAACTCTATTCTTCCGTTGTCCAACATTGCCATGGGCATAAGTCACGTCAATTTGAATCAAATTGGAATCCTAGGATGAGTGTATACAGGTGGTCGGGACGGACGATTTCCAAAGTTTTTCAGTCGAGATGCTCTCGACGATTTTCAACAACTTCCCAGCTCCACTAAACTTTTACTACTTTTTTATACAAGCCTCTGTAACTACTTTTTTTTTTCAATCAAGCCTACTTTGCGCCGCTGCTTCAGTCGCCATTGTTCTGTTCGTCTTCATCTTTGTATCAATCTCTATTTTTGTTTCAATCATTGCCTTTACCATCCCATCTCTCATTACAATTATATACATCTACCTATATTTTTGTACTTTGATATCCACTTGTTTCTAAGGGGATACACATAAACTTCACTGAGAAAAATTCGTATTGTTATTGCGTTTTATGATCAACAGAACTATAATAATAGTTAGTCGAACTAAAATTATGGTTTGGAATACTATATTTGGGTTAGGTCTACTATAATAGTATATTGTGCATCAAGTGCGGGAAGTTGGCGATTCCTAACGAGTGTGAATGCCGGACGAGCCGAAGGCGAGTGTCGGCATTCACACGAGTTAGGGGCCACCCTACTGAAAAAGTTCACGTCATAAATGTCATGAAAAAGTAGGTAATTAATCATGTGGTAAATCGTATGCTGTTATGAAAGATTTCAGGTTCACATTTATTACCTGATTTATCATATGATTTATCATGTGATTTCTTACATGGGTCTACTTTTTTGTGTAAAATGCATACTTAATTTTATAATTTATCATATGATTTGTTACATGATGATATTTTACGATGGAAGAAGAAAAAAAAGTTGAACCTGGACTGAGATCGAACCGACGACCGTCGGATTCGGAAGCAGACACGCTACCGACCGCGCTACGACACTGGATATAATATGTATACAGTCTTAGACTTATCAACCTCAGCCGATACAAAGGAACTTGAATTCAACTTCCAATCACATCAAAGCTATAAACCAAAACCTGTGACTATCTTATATCAGAGGGCGTAGCTCAGACGGCAGAGTGTCTGCTTCCGAATCCGACCGTCGTCGATTCGATCCCAGCTCAGGTTCAACTTTTTTTTCTTCTTCCATTGTAAAACATCATCATGTAACAAATCATATGATAAATTATAAAATTAAGTATGCATTTGACACAAAAAAATAGACCCATGTAAGAAATCACATGATAAATCATATGATAAATCAGGTAATAAATGTGAACCTGAAATCTTCCATAACAGCATAAGATTTACCACATGATTAATTACCTACTTTTTCATGACATTTATGACGTGAACTTTTTCAGTAGGGGCACGAGATCCACATCCTGTTTTTTGTATAAAACCTGATATGGAAAGTCTGACTTCGCGGACTGTGGAGAATGTGCGAGATAGCTGATCCTCTTACCGACCGAGGACAGTGCTGGAATGTCCACATTCCGGCACTGCTCTCGGCCGGTAAGGGAATCAGCCATTTCGCGCACCCTCTACCGTGCGCGGAGTCGAACTTCCCATGCAGGTGTTACGAAAATAAATAGTTGATGCCATATTTAACCCATACGCGTGTAACTATGACAATAAATTTCTCTGAGTGTTCTATACGACTTTACTTGAATGTTGTTGATCATTGTCGCTTTTGTGTACCGTCAATTTGTGTCCATCGTCCTTAGGCCCTGTTGGGCCGAGATAAAATAAAATTCTTACACACATACCTATGTTTCCAGGAAAATAGAGATATACGATTCTCTAGCGGGTTATTTAGGATCGCAAGTGGCAGACAATATCGCAGAAACGCTGGTGAAAGCCTTTTCTAAGGAAGCTGCCAAGCCGTTGACAGTCAGAGTGAGTCAAGAATTGCTCGGATTTATTCGGTAGTCTTGGGCGAAAGCCCTCGCTTAATCATCGAAGACCCGAATTTTGTAATTTAGGAATGGGCGATCTCAAGCAGAAGATCGATTCTCTGAATCGATTCGAATCGATTCCAAAAAGGTCGATCCATACAAAAAATTGGATACAAAAGATCGATCTTTGGATGATCGACCGTTATTTCCACTTATGTTCAAATGGAAATGGGTAGCTATACCTATGTACAGATTGGAAATCGTATCAACACAAATTGAGTATTTATTCAATAGTTTCAAATGTTTCGATATTAGATAATAGTTTGCGTCATATTTGTTCGACACAGCAAGAGTTTTTACATGTGTTACACAATAACATATTTGTTTTTTACACGTATTCATCTATCGCAATAATATACTTCCGAAAACCCAGCTGAAAAGCCAGGAAGCTTTTTTATTGGTTGTGTTGTTAGATTCATTCCGCATTGGCAATTGGATGATTCTTTTGAACTCAAACCTAACTCAAAAAATTGTTCAATTGAAGATTTTGAGCATCGGATTTGATTCTTACAGACTTAAAATCAATCTTAGAAGAAATCGATTGGTAAAGTATCGGTACAAAAGATCGATTCTCGAGTAGATCGGTCTAGAATCATCCATCCCTATTTTGTATGCCTGTCATCGTGTTCGTGCGACTCGGTGTGAAAAATAGACGATTGTTTCCATTTCAGTATCCACGATGCGGCCAACAAGAGCCTGGAAGTAACAACTGTGCTCTTTTCGTAATACTGAACGCGATACACATTGAAAAGGTACATTGAGTACACCCCTCATTTATAAGTAGTCGGTGTCCCGTTGTCAAAAGAGACTCTATTTTCGTTTACTTTTTATTCCAGCTCAGAGACGGAAGAGTCCTTCCCGTTGACTTAGAAGAATACGTGGCTGTTCAAGGGCGGGAAGATTTATTTTACGTACTAAATACTTTCGTGGCCGACGAAGCTGTTGCTTCGGTAAGTATCGTCACTCATCCATTCGATTCCGAAGCCCTTCGTTCCACAACTTAAAATACTGAACGGATCGGAGTGGTGCCGATACATAGGCCATGATGATAACAGATTTCGAAATTTTGTATTTTGGGTAGATTCTATTTTTTATCTGTAAGAAGATACGCTCCTCAAAAGAATTCAAGCAACACCTGAAAACGGACGATTTTTTTTGTCGCAAATTCATCCCAAGTAAGACTTGGTAAATTTGTTGAGCTTCAGAATGCGTTTTAACAAAGCCACGTAGGATTTTTTTTTTCGCTGAGTTACGCCCTGTTAAAGCAATCGCAGACGAAAAATCTTCAAATTGCAATAACTTTTGACAGGATTATCGTGGAACAAAAATCAACCCGCCGATTTCTAGGCGTTTTCCTCCTCTTTGCGATGCATTCGTCGGATTAATTTTTCCAACCACGTTTTTACTTTCGATATCATTTTTACGAAGAAAGAGCATACGTTCTACGGAACCTATGCAAAATGGACGCTAAATGCAACCCTCAGAACTCAATCAACACTGATCGGAAATTGGAAATCTCTACCATTTATAAAAACTTGAATCTTTTCGCTCCAAAATGGTGTGCTCGACGAACTTTCTCGAAGTTACGCCAAGTTTTAGTGAACAGCCGCGAGAGATCTTCGATCGTATCACAAATCGATTTATCGACTGGCGACTCCACCGTTCGTCGTGCAGAATTAGTCTTCATGACGTGAGTTGAGAACTCGACGGGTCCTAATGAAAAAGAGCTAACTCGCCAAAATCTAAAGAAATTTTTATTGTCTTTGGTGAGTTGACTCTTTTCAAACCAGCCCAGAGAATTGGCTCTTCACTTTTTCATTAGGACCCGTCGAACTGTCACCCGTCGGATCAGACCTGTCAGTGCTGTCACAACTGTCAAAATATTATATGATGAAATCTTTGTAATAACTTTCAATGATTAAGATTGAACTGTGACGATGATTCGAGATTCGAGAATTTGTTCTACGTTTCCAGTTCCAAGTTTTATTCAGCCGTGAGTAGGGTAGACTGGGTACGGTTGTAACAGTTTTCGGTTTTGCCCTCACTGAGCTCAAACTACAGTGAACACATCAATGTTCCAAATACCATAGCAACGAGCATTCCATTGCTGACAAAATGGCGCTAAGTAGGACTCTTTAGCATAAATAAAAAAAAAGTATGAGCCTGTCCAAAAAAATCGGAAAAGTGTTATAACTGACCCCAACCCCAGGGTCAGTTGTAACACAAGATTTTTTCACAAAATTAGACTATTTATCAGGATTTTGTGATTAGTATCACGCATTCCCATAAGGAATACGTGTTTCAGGAACTAAAAAATATAAAAATAACTTTTCATCACCTCTTGATCGCCGAATATACTCATTTGGATGAAATCTTATAAATATAATGTTTTTTTCATATTATTATTATTATTTCCTAACATAAACTACGATAATGCCTGAATAAAATAAGGAAAAGGAATGTTGTTAGCTGTGATAATCCGCTATCACATGGTTGCAATGTCCCCAGACGAACTGTTACAACTGACCCCAGACGAGTTTTTTTACTTCAAGTCAAAATTTCATTCATTCTCTCGAATCTATCAACTCAAAATACTGTGAATACTGCACTGAGAAAAAAGATTTGGTTGTGCGTACTATTTTCATATAGTCTAAATTGTATAGTACAGGCAATCCGCTTTTATGGTGATGGTTACTAAAAAATGGTTTGCCGTACTATGTAACGATGGTAAGATCAACAGATGGATGTGTTGGTAGAGAACACCTAAATTTAATGTACTGTCAACTATAATTATTGTAAAATAAACTACTAAAACAATATAGTCATGTTAAAAATCGTATTTAGTTATTACAACAGCGCCAGTAGTTGAGAGTACCGAAGATTTAGTTATCCTTTCCATATTGCAGTGGTCACTCTTACCATGAGCACAATAGTTGTGTCAAGAGTCCGCTTACGTTATCACAAACGTAAGACTGGTTGGGACCACCCAAATATTAGGCTTCTCTCATGATTTCAATTGGGTAACTCATACCATGAACACTGTAGTTACGCCATAAATACCCTAAAGCTATCACAAAAATGACAATAGTTATAACTATTAAAACATCTAGTTACACTTTCCATAATCTAATGTCAACTCATTCAATCAAAAACTATGGTTGTGCCAACAGTCCCTCTACGTTATCACAGAACTACTCATAGTTCAAGGTACTGAGGGTCCAGTTTTCCTCACCCGCAGCACATAAGATATATCCAGAAGACTATTCATATTCTATGGTAACCTTGTCCTCTGATCAAGAAGTTTTTCAAATAGTTTTGCACTAGAGCGTACAACCAACAATAAGAGAAGTTCCGGAATAACTCCGAGAATAAGTCAGAAAAACGTATCACAATTTCCAACAGATAGTTTGGCGTAGTAGGTAGGCGTGCGACTAGTAATGCGAGCGAGCGATAGGGTCCCGGATCGAATCCCGGTGAAAACGGTGCGGTTTTTTCTAAACTAAAAATGCGTAGCGGCGTTGAAAACAGGTGAATTCCGAGTGAATGGTAATGAAAAAAACATAATACAATTAATTTTTTTATTATAACGACGAAAATTCGTGATTTTATGAAATAAAATAAAATGTTATGACCATGAAATTAGGTCCCCGTTACAAATAATCAGAGTAACTACAACTTTAAAAAGTGGTTGTACTGTCTAAATAGTTCAAATCTTCTAGTAGCTACAACTATTGTAATGTGGTTCAAATAACTTTGTTTTTGGTTGCTAGCTGTATGGTTCCCCTTACTACGTCCAAGTAGTTACGCAAGTTATCCAAATAGCTGTGCAAGTTGTTGTCTTAACCATAAATTTCGGTTTCAACTACTATTTTTTAATGAGTTACGTGTACCATAAATTATTTTGGGTCCGGTTAGTTACATGTTTTTATAGTTGAAAAGTGGTTGGCCCAACCATAATTTTTTCTCAGTGAATACTGACACAGAATTGGCCAAGGAAACATATGAAAAAAAGAAAAATTGAAGATTTATCATGGAAGTCTAATTATCGCTGTTTAACTAAGAGTGTAAGAACTTACTTTAGGCCCGAAAATAACAATGGGCCCCGCTACCCACTTCCGCTTTGCACGGAGGACCGCCACCTACTAATGTGCTAATTCGGACTACTTGCACGGATTATCAGGCGGCGGTATATAAATGTCCTACCCTTAGTTTTCGAGATATTAACAATGTGTAAGGAAATAGGGGTTTGTCAGGACGATTGAGGCATTAACACAAGTTTAGGAGGATATACACTATTTATTAATTATTAAACATCATTTTAGCGATACATGTAATATACTGGTGCCTACGTCTAGGCTCGAGCGTACTCGGCGTCACACTGTTCGCCTCTCTCTCCCCACGCCAGTACTCTGGCCGTAGCCCATGCTGCCAACTAACGACGTACACGCACACCTCACACTCCTCACACTCGGCCAATCCTGACCCAACATCCGACCTCGGATGGGTCGTTTATCCGTACTCTTAAGTCTAACTTACAATTAGTAACATTTTCTTACAGGTTAGGGTCATCTTCAGATGGTGCGTCGGAGAGCCACGGTCGCATGTTCGCGGCTTCCCACGTTCCTTCGTATGGCCTTTGAGTTATTTGAAAATTTTCAACGTCCCGAACAACGTATCTATCGTTCCTCAATACACGCGCTACTTCGTAAGGACCCTTATACACCGGTATGGTCTTTTGGGAGGCGCCCTTTGTGCTATCATTATTTTTAATCATAACGTAATCGCCTGTTTTGTACACGCGTGGTGCCTTTCTTTTCTTATCAAAGTATTCCTTATTATACTTCTGGTTACGTTCGATTTTTTCTGCTGCTCTGGTCCGCAATTTTTCTAGATCGCGGTCGCTGTTTTCAACTTTCAACCTAAGATATTCGACAACGTTGTCTACTACTTTTCCTCTTTGGTCCGTTCCGAACAAAAGTCTACTTGGAGTTTCTCCAGTCGTTCGGTGAACCGAATTGTTGATCGCAAACTCGCAATCACTGAGCACTTTGCACCAGTATATTCCTTCATCCTTATTGACGAGCTTACTCATCATCGGTTCCAACACTCTATTCGCGCGTTCTACCTGGCCGTTTGCTTTAGGAGAGCTCGTCGCTACCAGTACATGCTGCACCGAATTTTCGTCACAAAACGTCTTAAACTCGGCTGAGGTAAACGCAGTACCTCGATCGGATACAATGACTTGTGATCAACTGTAATTATTGAAGTGCGCTGTCAGCGCACTGACCACCTCCTTGGACGCAGTGGTCTTCGTAGGGTAAAGTTTCGTAAACTTACTGAATCCATCCACCACGACCAAAACGTGCTGCTTTATCAAATGATTTTTGTCAACCGGACCGTAGTGATCAATATGATAAGTATGAAATGGTACCCGTCCTTTTGGTATGCTATGCAGAAACCCTTCCGCTTTACCTGCTGGAGGTGCATAGGCAATGCACTTCAAGCAGTCCGCAATATAACCCTTCACCTTCTGCCTTAAGTTTGGAAACCAATAGCTTTTTAGGATCGTTTCAGCGGTTTTTTCAACACCCAGGTGACCCATCTGATCATGGTACTTATTAATTATGTGCATTTCCATCTTTTGTGGCACATAAAACAACAAGTCTTCTTCCCGCTTGCGATAAGCGATACCGTTTCTCATTTCGAAATGAGTCTTCCGCTTTTTGGAGTTCTTCTCGTAATTCGCGAATTTTGGCGTCCCTACCTTGGCTTAAGATCAAGTTTGACTCGAAAGAATTATCTTCTATGACTGTGATATTCAATCTACTTAACGCGTCCGCGTGAACCATCTTGGTCCCTGCGCGATGTTCTGTCGTATACTCGAATTCTAACAGTTCCATCGCCCATCGGGCAATACGTTGATTGATTTCCTTCTTTTTCAGAGTAAGCGTCAAAGCATTGCAATCCGTCACAATCTTAAACGGTATACCCAACAGGTAAACTCTAAATCGTCTCAACGCATATATAATCGCAAGAGTTTCGAGATCAAAGCTGTGATACCTGGATTCGACCTCAGTCGTGCGTTTCGAGAAGAAAAACACGGGATGGAACTCTCCATCATTCTTCCGCTGTACCAGAATTGCTCCGAAACCGCTTGCACACGCGTCGCAGTGCAATTCCGTCTCATCACCTGAGCTATATATGCTTAAAACCGGGGCTTCAATTAACTTCATTTTAAGCATCTCGAATGCTGCTAACTCTTTTTCCCCAAAACTGAAAACTACATTCTTTTTCAACAAATCATATAAAGGCTTCGCAATCAGTGCAAATGATTGTATAAACTTTCTGAAATACGAACATAGGGCGACGTAGCTGTGGACTTCTTTTACGTTTTGCGGTACAGGAATTCTAATGACTGCTTCGACTCCTTCCTTAGTCGGTTTGATACCCCCTCGTGAAATTAGATAACCCACGAATTTGATTTCTGTTTGTAAGAAAGTACACTTATCTAACCTGAGACGCAAATCGTTTTTCACCAGCTTTTCAAAAACCTTCTTCAACACAGCTAGGTGCTCTTCAATCGTGCGCGATGCAACCAAAATATCATCCATATAAACAACCACTTCTTTAGACCGAATTAAATCAGCTAGGACCTCGTTAACATACCTCTGAAAACGTGACGGCGCAACCTTCAACCCAAACGGCATCTTTACAAATTCAAATTGTCCAAACGGAGTAATAAACGCCGTGTACTTCACAGACTCCTCAGCCATTCGGATGTGGTAGAATCCGTCCTTAAGATCTAGACTCGAAAAATACATCTTATCGTGGAGTCTATCAATCAGGTCCTCTATATTCGGCAAAGGGTAATTATCCCTAACCAATATCTTATTTAACTCGCGGAAATCTATACAAAGTCGTAGTTCTCCGTTCTTCTTCCTGACAAGGACTATAGGTGATGCGTACTCCGAATCGCTGACTCTTATTATACCTTTCTCCAGCAGCTGGTCCAGAAGAATGCGGAGGTCTTCTGCCTCCTTCAGGGCTAAACGGCGCGGACCAAAGTGAAACGTTTTTGAGCTATTTAGTATTAGCTTCAGCTCCACCTTCACCTCGTTCACTTCCGGTCGCTCCGGATCCGTATATTCCTTGCGAAATAACTCTTCCATCTCCTTTTGAATCGCTATCGGTATTTCTGGATTAATGCGCAAGGACTCGTCACTCATATCGTTTCCGACACCTACGTCGATGTTAAGTATCTCACGGATTATTTGATCCTCGACTGTCTGCTTATCAGACGCATCATTCGCATAGAAGAGTCGCAGGGTGTCCTTACCTAGAACTACAGGACTCTTCATAGTCGTCTCTGGTACTACTAACAATTTCATCGCTTTCGGCTCATGACCGCTCAACGCAACCTTAGCAACTACTTGACCTTTGATGCATAGCTCACTTTCGTTAATACCACTGTATGGACCGCCCGATCCCTGGTACGTCACAACGAGCTGATCTGGTACTTAACAATCTTTTATAAAACTAACCACACTACCTGTATCTAACAGTGTCTCTAGCTCTATTTCTTCTTTTTCTAGTCCTGTCTGATCCAGGAACTCGAAGTTCATCGATCTTACGAAATTGACGTCATCTTCTACGCTGTTGATGTCTTTTTCCTTGGCACCTGACTTCTCCTTCGCAACGTCACTCGTCCTCGTCCTCCTCTTCGGACAGTCTGTAGCTTTATGTCCTTTTTCCTTGCAGATAAAGCAAGCTTCTCTGTCTCTATCTGGTTTGGTACATTTCGCTGCGATGTGCCCCACTTCATTACAGTTAAAGCATTTCGGAGCTCCTCCCCTTTGACCTGGGTCGGTTCTTTTCGACTGATCAGCACCCTTATTCTCCGTTCTGTTGACTGGGAGCTGCTCGCGCCTCGGCTGCTTCTTAAACTCTGGAGAGAGTTTTATGTTTCCCAGGGCTTTCAGCATTGCTTCCTTCGACGTAAACTGCTGCATCGTTGCTTGATGTCTGACGGAGGCATCCGGGATGCCATCAATGATGTAATCCACAATTTCGTCATCGTCAATTGGCACTTTGTTTGCCAATATGAGTTTTTTGTGAAAGTACTCACTGAACGTCTCAGTCGGATCCCATGTTCGTCCTTCGAAATCCCTCCGCAGCTGCAACCGCTTGTCACGCTGATCAAACATCCCTTTCATCCGGGACAGGAGATCATCTAGGTTCATCGTAAAATGTTCGGGTACCGAGTGGAACCAGTCGTACGCATCGCCCTTCAGCTTTGCGGTTAGCACTAGTTTCACCGAGTTGTCATCTAGCCCGTACATTTCTTTCACGAGCCTCAGCTGTTCTTCCCACTTGCGGTACGAGCCCTTAGACCCGTTGAATTCACTTAATATGTCTCTGACCAACGTGAGATTTACACTCCGAGGTGGTTCTGGTGCGCGAACTGTCTGAACCTCTGGGGCAGGAGCCGGCGCTCGAGCCATCTGTCGTAACAGTTCGTTTTCACGTTGCACAAGTTGCAGTTCCCGCTGTATCAACTCGCGTTCTTTGCGCATCATTTCTGACTCACGTTTCCACATTACACGTTCCCGATCCAAGCGTTCCCGTTCACTCACGTCACTCATGTCACTCGTGTCACCACCAACCGCACCTACAGTTTGACTATCATGGTCCCCGTCTGCGATCTCGACCTCGTGAGCTTCAAAATTTTTAGCCCACTGTAGCGAGGGGTCGGCCTCTGTTAGCCTTAGTATGAGTTCGGCCTTATTCCCACCAGACGGTAAGTTCATTGCTCGGAGCTTATCCCGAAGCGTCGTCACTGTGAAACTGTTAGGGTCCGCCATTATACGTCTATAACAACAAACACTCTTGTCTTCTGCTATGACACGAGTTGGGCCGTTACACTACCGCCACCTAGTGTTATCCGCCTGAACTTCTACACGCCACTCATAGCGCCTACTCGCGTTCTTCTTTGGAAACACTCGAGTCACTCTATACGCTGTTCCGGCGCGCGTCACCCGACATCTTGGGTTTCCACTAAATTCTACTCGCACTTCTGCGACACCGGTTCTTTGCCGATGCAAGAATTTGTCTTTAAACTCGATCACACCTTCACGAATGATTCGCACGATTTCAGCTTCTTGATGCCGCCCGAATATCCGTACCTCTAGCTGCTTCTAGCTTTCACGCTCCGGCTTCTCGTTTACGCGACACATTTCCTCCGTTTTGTGTTCTAGATCCCACTTCTGATGTAAGGAAATAGGGGTTTGTCAGGACGATTGAGGCATTCCCTCACGGAAAAAACGCTCAAAAAAACACTCAAATTAACACTCATCACGACACCCAAATGGACACTCAATCAGACGATCATTTCGTACTCCAAGTTGGGAGTCAACACTGAAATTGAGCGTAAACGCTGAATTACCATGTCAACCCTCAACTTGAGAGTTAAGCCTCAACTCGAGGATTAACTCTCAACTTGAGAGTTGAACCTCAATGACACTCAATATTAGAGTGTTGACTCTCTATGTTCAAGATCAGCCCGTAGGGAAAAGTTACATTGGTTGCCATTTGAAAATTCGCCATTGATTGCCATTCTCAAAAGGATGTATGGTAAACGATTGGCGTTTTGCCAAAGGTAATATTTGCCATTGCAATGTTTGCCATATTTCAAATGGTTTTCTCCCATGAATGGTACTGAATGGTAAGCCAATGGTAATATTCACCATTTGGATGGCTCCTTTCTATGAATGGTACTGAATGGATAGCCGATGGTGATATTCGCCATTCAAATGGCGTTTTTCTTCTATTCAAGCATTTATAGTTTCACATTTCATATTATTGATAAAATATTTTTTGACACAGATTGACACCTTATACAATTAGTTCAATACTTATAATATCAATATTAATTTATCACATAATTTCATTTATTCATTAATAATTTATTATACTAACATTACACAAATACATATTATCCATCTTTCATTACATCTTATAGGTAATAACGACTAGACATCTCAAATCCGGTGCACTTGTGTGGTTTGGTATCATACATTAGTACCTCGCATCAATACACAAAATTATCCAAATCTCATCTAATATATTTATAGGTATATATTACTAATTCGAATTCCATATTACAATAAATTTGTAGATTTTCACGAAATCGTAAGCAAATTAGGTTGATCAAATTTGATCAGGGCTTCGAAACCAAGATATTGTGTACTTGTAATTCATAATTTCACACTATAACGTGTGAAGAAAAACCTTCGGAGAGGTCGAGTGAAGGATTCTAGTGTCAAAATGTCAAAAAGGTTATTATTGTAAAGTATAGTCGTACTGTAAAACGTCAGATCCTCAAAAGCAGGTGTTAAACCCCTCCGCCAAACTCCAAGGACCTATGCTGAACCTTGCAAACCTGACCAAATGGCTGCGGAAGAGTTCATTTAAGGTTCTTTGTGTCTCAAATTCATCGTAGGATATTGAAAAATTATAATTCAGTCCCATACTATCATGATCCAAGATTCAATAAGAAGACACATGCTTGTAAAGATCTGATCTTTCATATTTCAAAATTATCCTACATGAAATCACTATTTAGCCAAGTTTCACTGGGGTCTTTACTACCAGTGGAATCATCTAAATTATGCGCCATGGATAACATATTGTTTTCCGGTATAGAAAAGAGTCATCGTCTCCAAATTGAACTACATAACTCTCGAACCATCGCTCAAATCATTACAACGATGTCAAAAAAGTATTTTCCTCACGAGGCAGCGCGGCTAGTCTTCTCGCTAGTTGCTGTCTTGCACTGGGATGAAAATGTAACATCTATTACAGTATGTTCCTAGAAGTGTTGGAAAGTTCAATTTCTAAAAAATACATACTCTGATTAAAGTCTTCCTGTCCTTGCGTGAGCCGTCCGGTAACTGACAGAGATCCTTCCGCCCATAGAACATAGATGTCGTAATATTGCTAAAATCATTATATGTACGTATAGTCTGGTGGAAGAAGATTCAAAACGCGGTATACATTCCATTTTGAACCATTGGAATAATTAATCGGCAAGGTTACAAGATTCTGTGAATAATTATATACATTGATCTAGTTGTTTGATACTGGAAGAGTCAGTGTCAGGGAGATATTCTGCGGCTAAGGAGGTTCGTCAGCGCCCCAGCTGTGGGAAACAGAGGGGATCGGTTTCGGCAGCTGTCAGCCTTTCCCGCCAGCCGCACTATGCCTCGCACAGCCTACAAGCTGACGCTCCGGCTTGTATTTTGATTCAGAATTCGAAAAGCTTTCGGTCAATCTGACTCAGGCTTCGGTGATTCATTCCAAAATGTTTGCTTGTTATGTTAAATAGTTTGTTGTTGTTAAGCTCGTAAAGCCACAACTGTCAATTTCAATCGCTGCGAATACTATTCTGCGTGATGCCTCCATGAGGACCCAGGTATAAGGAGCTAACTTCATCAATTTTTTTCTCGTAATCGGGCTGTTAAAAAAATTTGAAATTATTTCAGCAATCATATCTCGTTCAAAGGAACCCATACACAAATTTCCAATCAATCCGTGAACAAATGCATTCACTGACGAACCTCCTTAATTGAATTGTATTGAATATTACACGCGAATCGCTGTTGGGTATGATTTGAGACACATCGCGGTTATAGGTTAGGTAGCACGTCGTAGGAATTCAGAGCATGGAAATCTTCTTTGTTACGATCTTTGAGCCTTATAGATAAAGTATGTGGATAATAGGCTATTACTTACCTAATAGTAGAGTTTGAATCAGTCGTAAAAATGGATACACTGAACAAAATCATTCAATCCACGCGCACGGTGGTATACGACTGATATACGTACTGACAGCACTTGCGACATTGGCAATATGGCCGATTCGGCGCCCGACCTTGGGGCCTGACGACGTCACGTGGCTAGTCCCCTTTAAATTCGTTTTTTCATTCAAGAAACTAAAGGGGAAACTCGATTGTTTCAAGAATATACCAATTGGTATCCCGGAAAAATTCGTAAATATGGATACAAAACTCTATGAATAAATTATAGAATTCTATCACATTCTACCAAATTCTATCGATTATTATACTACATAATTATTGTTTTGATGTCGCCTCTATCAAATGGTATAATGTATAATTCATCCGAATTGTATCAAATTTGATCTCAGTTCATGAAATTGTATGAAAATATTTGTTATAAATTTTTTTTCTGGTTTTATAACATTTTTTCATCATAATAAACAATGGCACAATTATTTGCTTCAGGTATATTACCAATTGACAATGAAAATTGTAAAACTCCCTCACACTGCAGCTGTGGCAATCGAATGGCAGAATTACTTCCATTGAATCTTTTACTACTCAGTAATGAAAGATTTCACATTCAACTCCATTGCACTGGCAAACCACTGGTGCGATTATATTCATTAGATATTGCCATTCAACAATGGAGTTTAATTAACGTCATTACACTGGCAAACCAATGGCACAATTACTTCCATTGGACATTACCATTCGACAATGGAGTTTGTAGAAATCCATTGCAGTGGCAAACCAATGGCACAATCAATTCCATTGGGAAGTATACCATTCGACAATGGCGTTGACATGATTCCATTCAAATGGTAATTGAATGGTGCGGCTTATGCCATTATACTTTGCCATTTGCAAATGAAATTTTGCCATACATTGCCCTTAGATGAAAGGCAATAGTGCCATTAAGGTTCCACTTTGACATTCGAAACCATTGGTTTGGGTGATGTCACCATTAGAGCTCCATTGGGAAGTCAATGGAAGCCAATGTAACTTTTTCCTACGGGAGAACTTAAAGTTGAGAGTTGATTCTCAACTTCTGGAATTAATCCTCAACCTTCAGCGTTGATCCTCGACTTTGAGGATTCACACTCAATAAGCAAGTGTTTACACCCAACGATTGAAGGTTTACTCTCAATGTTAGGAGTTTACACTAGAAAATTGAGAATCAACACCCAACTTTCAGCGTTGATCCTCAACTTTGAGGATTCACACTCAATAAGCAAGTGTTTACACCCAACGATTGAAGGTTTACTCTCAATGTTGGGAGTTTACACTAGAAAATTGAGAATCAACACCCAATTTTGAGAATCTACACCAAAAATTAAGAATATACACCCAAAAATCAACATTTATACCAAAAATTTAGTGTTAACGCTCAATTTTGAGGATATACACTCAAAAATCGAGTGTTTATTCCGTAAGGGTTAACACAAGTTTAGGAGGATATACACTATCTAACACAAAAACATCGTACATGTAAAAAAAGCCGCCAAGTACCCACGCAAAAATGAGCAAAACTTATCGCCAGTCTCTGTCGTGAAATCAAGAAAGAAACCAAGCACCGAGCGTACCCCTTCGATTTCTCAGCAAGTCTACGTTGTCAAGTCGGAGTTTCGTGTGAGGATATCGAAACATCATTCCAAGAGCTACGTACTTGGCACATTCGGTTGTTTTTTTTCCTGTGTATTTGTTGTTTCATTTTCAAATTGACAATATTCTAACGTATTTTGCGAACCATTCGTCCATTTCAACTGTTGTGCTCCATATTGTTTTTATTCGTCAAATTACCATCAAAAATTGATTGATCGATAGTACACAACTACTCGCATTTTTATGCTGTGGTTTGGTTGTTTGTCTGATAATAGTTCTTTCAAGCTGTGAATAGTAATTTTTAGTATCGGTACCTTGTGGCTGATGGATGTATCGAAGTGCTACGCTTCCGGTCGGTGGACATACATGTCATGAATCTTACGTTGACTGGCTTATTTCCGATTGAGAGATAACATTGCTTATATTCATACTGAATAATAATTCATCTTTCGGTCTTGAAGGATGAATTTGTCGCATTACTTGAAAGATTAGCGCGTGCGAGTTGACGTTCGTGCTTGCGACCGGGCGCCTGAAGGCGCCCGCTCTACAGCACTTCCGTCAACTCGCACGCGCTAATCTTGTCGTACTAATACATGATTACGAATGTTTATGCTTCAAAAGCTAATGAATAACGCAATATTTTCGGTAGAATACGAGAATGGCGTGATACGCGGTTAATTGGTTTTTGAGTACTGTAATCGATCCTTCTTCTGCGTGTACATAATGTACAGATTTCATATTCATGTTTATATGGAACAGTCATATTCTACACTAGTTACAGCATTCACGTGTATCCGTTGCTGTGAGTTTTAGGTTCATATTAAAGTAACAAGGTGGGGTTTTCTTGATTCGACCGTATTGGAAGCGGATGCGTTTATTTCCCCACTATGGACTACATACTCAAGTTTCACGGTAAGTTACCAATCATAGGAGAACTTACTCTAGACAGGTTATTGGCTTCATAAGTACCGCGAGTATAACCCTGTATGCTGGCCACTAAGTGCGCCTGAAGCGGGCAACCGTATGTACGGCACGTGCTAATTCTTATGGTACGTACGTTTGGTTGCCTGCTTCAGGCGCACCTAGTGGCCAGCATACAGGGTTACTCGCGGTATGTATGGTGATTCAAGAGTTTTGGGTCTGATCTGATAATGCATTGACAGTGGAACGTCAACGATTATTGAAGAAGGTATTTACTCCTATAAAGTGATGTACATGATTAGGTACACGTACAATACTTATTATACCATGCGATGATTGTGGGGAATTACTAGTTTTATTTTTTTTTATTTTAATAGTATTCCTATCGTATTCGAAATGAGATTATCACACAAAAAGAAGCGGGTTGTCCGTATAGCTCTAAGAAACCGAATGTGCCCGCCAAGTACGTAGCTCTTGGAATGATGTTTCGATATCCTCACACGAAACTCCGACTTGACGACGTAGACTTGCTGAGAAATCGAAGGGGTACGCTCGGTGCTTGGTTTCTTTCTTGATTTCACGACAGAGACTGGCGATAAGTTTTGCTCATTTTTGCGTGGGTACTTGGCGGCTTTTTTTACATCTACGATGTTTTTGTGTTAGATTTCACTACTTTTTGCAAGTACACAACATTGTAATTGCTTTTTCATTGAACCAACAATCCTAACAAACCTCCGATCATTCACAGGACATGTTACGTGCAGTACTACATACAGGAGTTATAATATTTGTTCCCAGGGTTAATCTGCCGCGCCTAGGATGCGCGAAATAGGCAACCGACGATGCATCTCGTGCTATTTATTACAGGTGTTTCGTCGATGGCCTATTCCGCGCATCCTAGGCGTGCCACAATCGTTGTCCCTGAGTCATTGCGATTCGGCCCACAGGAATCATTTCGCCCGGATTTACGTACTATCCCAATTTTTGAAGAATTCTCCGAACGTGAAACTGGCCGCTTTTCCAGTCAACGAGCTCCGCTTACAAGTTTCTAGTGACCTTTTCACTCCAAATCAATCCTCCGAACGCGAAACTGGCTGCTTTTCCAGTCAAGAGCCCCGCTAACAAGTTTCTAGTCGTAGTCTACAACTGAAAGCGCCGTGGCGATAGTCTGGAAATTATTTTTGAGCTGATACCTCGGCGTCCGGTCTGATATCGCAGCAAATTCGACATCAGGATGACTTTTTTACTCCAAATCGATCCTCTGACCGTGAAACTGGCTGCTTTTCCAGTCAACGAGCCCCGCTTCAAGTTTCTAGTGACCTTTTCACTCCAAATCAATCCTCCGAACGCGAAACTGGCTGCTTTTCCAGTCAAGAGCCCCGCTAACAAGTTTCTAGTCGTAGTCTACAACTGAAAGCGCCGTGGCGATAGTCTGGAAATTATTTTTGAGCTGATACCTCGGCGTCCGGTCTGATATCGCAGTGTAGTATGTGACATGTCAATGGATCATCAACAGCATTCTCTTTACGTCTACCTTGATGAATCTTTGGCGTTTAATTGGAACGTTTTTCCGTATCGGCAAAGTAGAACTGTTGATGAATGCATATCTTGGAGACGGTGGTGGTCGATCTCGTATCTCAAGACTGTGTTTCAGGTTATGATGTTATTATGTGATTTTTTTTCTGTGAATCACGGATAGATTTAGTTATCGTGGATTAATCGATATCCGATAAGTAGAAGCACTATCACTGCTCACAGCACTTCGTGGTCACTGACTAAATTTTATTGATACCGACATCGAGGTTATGGTATTACCATGCCAATTTCTTCTTCCTTCCTTTTTGGATTTAGGGGTCTCCGACTCCTATGTACCAAACCATGCCAATTTCTTCGATTTTTCTATCGACCGTGAGTCAAGAACTAGATCATAGATCGCTGCAACTTTTTCATTACGGCGACCCGCGCGCAGCGCCGATGTGCGGCCATATTGTGGAAACTCAGTTCGTAAACTCATTTATTTATACCGACCGAGTGAGAGATCGGATTTGGCTCAAAATCAATAGGGGGCGAGATTTCCACGGAACCTAACCAGGATTCAAATCCCAAGTCGATCCGTGTAGCCGTTCGACCGGAATCGATTGGCAACGCCAGGGTCTAGCGAAAAACTTGGGCGAAGAAGACGGAGAAGACGATGCTTTTTCATCAACTTTCGTGACTAATATCTCGGAAACCAGTGGATCGATTTCGATCAAATTTATACAGCAAGGTCATATGGTGGGGGACTTTCGATTCTGTAAATTTTATCGAACAATATTGACGCGTTCCGGAGATATGACACCGTGCTTACAGGTATAACTAGTTCGGCCGAGAAAATAACTTCGGGCTAGCTCTCGCGCCTTCGGGTACTTGGCGGCGATTCGCTGCCGCGAATCTTGATTTATTAATTATTAAACATCATTTTAGCGATACATGTAATATACTGGTGCCTACGTCTAGGCTCGAGCGTACTCGGCGTCACACTGTTCGCCTCTCTCTCCCCACTCCAGTACTCTGGCCGTAGCCCATGCTGCCACCTAACGACGTACACGCACACCTCACACTCCTCACAAATGTTACAACTGTACCCTGTTACAACCGTACCCAGTCTACCCTACAGAGTCAATAAGTAGCACCTTCCGTCATGCTAGGACAAAAAAAAATGATAGTTACGCAGTGCCGACGAAAAAAATTCGAATTGGACACACAACGGTCCGTCGGTTGTAAAATAAGATCAATGAATGCCAGATTCCAGCGCCGCGCCGGTAATACGAAGCAGTGCAATTGCGATCTCGGAAAATCGTGTCGATGCGATGTTGAACCGTCTGATAGAACGCGAAATAGTATATTACGTGGCAAGCGCCGAAAAGAGGTCCTTGCACGACCTCTTTACGACGCGAGCCGCGTATTCTATTTTTCGTTCCATTTGCCGCGAATTCGGCAAAACAAAATCATCTTTAAAAAAATGGGGGAATATTTGGGGCATTCCATGCCAAATCGACCTGGGCTTGACCCTTGACCTCTCGGATTTGGTCTGCGATTTTTTATATGATTGTTCTCACTTTGAAAAGAACTGATTTTTTTTTTCTCCACGAGACGTATTGTCTACGATTTTTGGAAATGGTCATATTGATCGACATAACTTAAGAATCTGAAAAAATTTTGAAAAATCGTCTGTCAGATATCAACATTTTTGAGCCTAGAGCCGAAGTAGGGACATTTTTCCTTCTCACCGTTTTCAATTTTTTTTTTTTTTTTCATATAGAAGCGGGAGTTATTTCACTATAGATGGTTGCTGAAACATTTTTTTTTATGTCACACTGGATTTTTTTTATCAATTGATAGTGGTTAACAAAACCATTATTAGCAAAAAACGAAAAAAAAATCTTGGGAATAATCCGATTTTTTTTAAAATCCGGTGTGACACAGGAAAGTGTTTCAGCAACCATCTGTAGTGAAATAACTCCCGCTTCTATTAAAAAAAAAAAGGTGAGAAGGAAAAATGTCCCCACTTTGGCTCTAGGCTCAAAAATGTTGATATCTGACAGACGATTTTTCAGAATTTTTTCAGATTCCTAAGTTATGTCGATCAATATGACCATTTTCAAAAATCATAGACAATACGTCTCGCGGCGAAAAAAAAAAACAAATAAAAAAACTGAGTCCTTTTCAAAGTGAGAACAATCATATAAAAAATCGCGGACCAAATCCGAAAGGTCAACGGTCAAGCCCAGGTCGATTTGGCATGGAATGCCCCATTTACACTTGGATTGAGGTAATAATTAATCAATAAGTTTTTATTTATTATATTTTTAATGAAATCAAACATTCCTAATAAAATCAAACATTTTTAAGATAATGCAACATTTGAAAATAAACCAGTCGAAATAACATTTATTATACCCAAAGCGTTTTTTTATAATAGTTATATACGGTTAAATCTTTTTTCAAAATATTGTAGTTTATAGTGAAATGGTGCATAGTGCATTTCCATTCAAACCGCGTATTACTGTCATAAAAAACGCTTCAAGTATAAACGTTTTTGGAACTGGATTATTTTCAAATGTTTCATTTTATTAAAAAAGTTTGATTTTATCAAGAATGTTTAATTTTATTAAAAATATAATAGATAAAAACTTATTGATTGATTATTGACTCAATCCGAATGTGAACATTTCCCCATTTATCTCAAGATAACATTTAACCCTGAGAAGATTGAACGTTAAATCAAATTGTGTGAGGATATTTACATGCGACTGATGTAACCGCCAACGAAAACTGTCATGCCGTACAGACTACTGTGCCGTATTACACGAGCAGCGCTGCAAATTCTTTTGCAAGGCATGCGTTTTTATCGGCTAAGCTGGCTTTTAAAAACCTACCTTATCCGGTCGGAAAACGGACGCGTAATGCCGAATTTGCGGCAAGTGGAACGAAAAAAGCGTTTCTGCCAACTCCAAATATTGACTCATGCCACATTCTCAATAATCGAAAGCTGGCTCAACAATCTGGATGAAAATCCGAACTATCATTCTGATTCACGTAGTATGACATCATATATCATGCGTCATGTATTGGGAGCAGAATTTTAAAGAAAAAAAGTCGAGATGCAGTTGCCTTTTTTTCGCAAAATGAATAAAATTGAATGAATTTTCTCCTTTGAATAAAAACTTTTCGGTGAAAAGAGGTGTTCAGGTTCCCTTGATATTATAATATCGCGTGGACAGCCGACCGGAGATACTTAACTCTGTTTTCTTCTCAGGGTACGGCAAGCTTGACAGCACCCACCAAGCGCCTGATGAGCTCCACGCCGAACAAGGGGAACGGCTCGGGGAAATTGTTTGAGGCGAATATTTCGCAAATTTCGGGACAAAACGGTAACGTACTATTACATTTAATTTCTATCTTCCACGTATCGAATAGCGAACGAGTCCTGAGGGTGAGCCTGCATCCGTCGTAGCGATGACTATAAATACATATTCTAGCCTATTCATCTCATCGGTGATTGTTGTTCACTTTGAATCTATCTGCCCTTTCCCGTCATATAATGCTCTGCATGCTCATTAGATATCGCGACCCCCAATTCGATACTCCAACATGATAACACATACGTGTTTTAAATTCTACGCGTGGGCACATTTTTTTCATAATAAAATCCGAAATGACCGCAGGTGTGTCGAATATAAATCAACTCTTGCCTTTATTGAAGAAAATATTGCAGCGGTCCGACCACTGCGGTCATGCTGCGTTCGGGACTCTGGACTTATGTCCTATCTATACATCAATACACACCACAAAATCAGCCACTTCTCGATAACTCAAATTGCGGACGTGTTGAATATTTTTACAGAGTCCATGCCGTTGAGTGAAGACGATATGGGCAGCCTGGAGGGCAGCAGATGCCTCACCACAGGGTGTGTCAGTCGCTACCTCCAGAGAATCAAGACCATCTGGCTGCCAGGGAAAATTGAAGGAGTTGACTACTCATTCGGTAATTCGTTTGAAGTACCTGCCGAAATAAAAATCAAGCAGAAATGGACATTCCTGCCCATCATTCAAAAGTAAGTCTTACGAGTCAATCCGTTATCTTTTGAAGCGATTACGGTATGGTTGTTAGTTTCCCAGTAACATGTATCTCGAACGCGTTCTGCGACTGTGGATCTTACAATATGTGCATCTGTGATTCTCCCGAAGACTCATTTTTACAGAAACGAAGTATAATCAAGAGACTCGGTAGAGTCTCGAGCCAAGTACATTAAAAAAAAATTTTTTTACGCGCGAGAGACTCAACCACTCTATATACCCGAGCGACCACTGTTTCGGCCGAACGGTAATTTTGAAGTCGTGTTTATTCCGTATCCGCGACAAATATGGCTTCTCGCATACACGGGTTTGAATGTAGGCTCAAAAAGCTCTCATTTAAGCCCAATTTCACCGTAATCGGTTTACTGTGAGCTTAGATATGATTAATTAAAGATTTCTGATACCCCGTTTCATCGTCAATTTCATTTCCTCCTCCTTCAGTCGATTCCAAATTCTGAATATATAATACTATAGAAAGTCGTTCGAGTAATAGGGAAGTTACATGGTGCTGAAATATCACAGAGTTTCCGATCTATCTAGTATAATAGATGCAAACAGACGAAACAACATTGTCTATGGCCGTCAAGTTAGCCGTCATTGGCCGTCGTTCCATGTCGGCTGCTAGAGGTACAAGTTAGCCATCGTTCTACCTACCTATGTCAGCTTCTAGATCAAATGAGGTTAGGTTCTGCTAGGTTAATGGAGCGGTCAACAAAAGTTTTCATTTATTAATATTCCCGCCCAACGTTGACGATGTGACGATATTGATAATAGGAACAGGACAAGAAACAATGATTCATGATTTATGATTTTCTACTGCAGTCGATTGGTGATTTCGAAAAAATGTGATAAAGTCAATCGACATTTGGTAGTACCTAACCTATGAGATTGATCGTGCTATTGTAATTGAAATGAAATAATACTCTACGATGTTGAACGTTCGCGTCATGCTCTGTCTTGTGAAAGAATATTCGTTCGGACGAGCGATTTATTGATATGCGACGAGGCCTAAGGAATAACAGACGTTTATCTCGGAGGACAGTCTAGAGCAGACGTAAATCAGAATACGCTTTGAGGAGATTATAGAGCTCCGTACACATTTCCTATACGGTTTCATGGGTTACATTTCAGTTTTAAACTGTCTACCGAATACGTCTGTTTCCGCAGGACTTGGTCGGTAAGGGGATCTAGGTCCAGAACCCCCACATCCCCTCTACTTACCAGGGGCAACAAGCAATGCGAGAGACCGACTGGAGCCCGAGGCATCAACGCAGCCACGAGTCGTCGGCGACAAAACTGTCAAGGACGCGGGCACACAGACAGACCCGCCGCCACCTGGGCAAAAAAGCGGGGGAAGCCAACGTGGAGCATACAGTGAGGCAGCCAAGCGCGGACCAAAAAGGGGAGGAGATCAAACCGGGGCCACACAGGCACCCAACGCCGCACCGGCCGTGGGCACGGGCGACACGGATCCCAGCAGGGAAAAATCAGGCGTGCCAAAACCTAGGAAGACCACGGCAATAACCGTCCAACACAAGAGCGGCAACTATGAAGAGACTCTTCGGAGCCTAAAGGCCATGGTAAAAATGCCGACGGACACTACGGTCCAAAATATCAGGAGAACCCGCGCTGGACACGTCCTAATCGAAACGAGCGACCAAGAATCGGGGGAAAGAATAAAAAAAGCCATTGACTCCGCCATGGGGGACAAGGTAGAAACGCGCCTACTAGGAAAGAACCGAGATACTTTTGTCAAGATCAGAGGCCTGGACGTCCTGACGAGCGAGGAAGAGATCCTTGCACGCCTTGGCGTGCGAGGCAGAAAACAGCGCGACTTTCAGGGAGGCTGCCTCGGTTATCAGAACATACCTGTACCCCTGGCAGGAGAGAGCGGCGGTCCTCAGAATGCCGTCAGAGCTGGCAAAACCGTTACTGGACAGGACCAGAATAAGACTCGGCTGGACCATGGCGAGGCTCACAATAAGCGAGCCACGCAACAGGCAAAGACCCCAGGGGGGAAATGGGAAACGGGACACAGAGGGGGCAAACAGAAACCCGGACCCGACCAGTGACAATGAAGGAGAGACAACGGAAGACCCACAGGCGTGAAGGATATGAAAATAATACAGGCAAACCTCGGACGCAGCCCAGCAGCCCTGGACCTGCTAAACCAAGCGATGGACGAGGAGCAGACCAGTATCGCCATCCTGTCGGAACCCCCAAAAAAAGCACGGGGAAGCGGAAGGTGGTTTTGGAGCCAGGATAAAAAGGCTGCCATAGTGGTGCGAGACAGGCTCCTGCCAGTGAGATTAGTAAGCCGAAGAGGGGGCAGCGTCACGGTAGAGGCAGGTATCGGCCTGATAGTGACGGCAATATACTTCTCCCCCAACAGGGACACGGGCAATTTCAAAAGATACTGGAGATGTGAGATGAGAGAGCAGAGGAAGCTGGAAGAGGAGGGCTTCGTAAACAGAATAATAGCAGGGGACCCAAATGCCTGGTCGCACCTATGGGGATGTGCAAGGGGGAACGCAAGGGGTACGCTCATACAGGACTCCCTCGCGGAAACGAACCTCGTATGCTGCAATAGAGGCCGAACAAACACATTCGAAACGGGCAACCGGGGGTCTATCATAGACGTAACTTTTGCCACACCCTTAACAGCAGCCAGACTCACCAAATGGCGAGTGGACACGGAGGCGGAAACACTAAGCGACCACCACAGGGTGAAATACCGGGTGATAGACCCAACAGGGACCCAAGACGATAGGGCGCCGAGGGAACCAGAGAGAAAAAGCATGGGGTGGAACGTAGGTAAACTGGACAAAGAAAAGCTCGCCGAGACCATATCTCAGACGATAGTCACATACGGAAACAGAGTCTTGGAGGAGGCGACCGAGGAGGTTACGGAAGCTATCTCCCGCGCGTGCGACGAGGCCGCCCCCAGGCGAAAACCGGCAAAAGGCAGGCCACAACACTGGTGGAACAACGAAATACAACGGAAAAGATCGTCCTGCGTTGCCGCAAGAAGGAGAATGCAAAGGGCCCGACGGAAAGGCGGGGGAAAAACAGAGCCAGCGGTGCTAGCGAGGAAGGAGCAGCAATACAAAGGGGAAAGACGGGAGCTAAAAAAGGCGATAACCAAGAGCAAGACGGAGTGCTGGAAGCAACTGATGGGGGAGGTGGACGGAGACCCATGGGGAAAGCCCTATAAGATCATAATGGGCAAACTCAGCGGCAGGCTGCCACCCCCCACCCACCCGACTGAGGTAAGACCAGCACTGGACAAACTATTTCCATCAGAGACGACACCGAACCGACGGCTAGACGAGGAAGAGATAGCCCAAATCCTCGCGGAAACTCCGGCAATAGAACTGGAGGTAACAAGCGGGGAAATCGCGGCCGCACTTAAAACAGCCAAAAGTCGAAAGGCCCCGGGCCCCGACCAGATCCCCTCGGAAGCTTTAGGGGTTGTACACAGGGCCAATCCTGACCTCCTAAAGGACCTGTTCAACAGATGCATGACAGCCCTGAGAATTCCGGCACCCTGGAAGAGGGCGAAAACGATATTAATACCAAAGGGAGAGACGGGGAGCTACAGACCCATATGCCTCCTCGACACACTCGGCAAAACACTCGAGAAGATAATTGCGAACAGGCTCCTGAGTCACATGCTAAGACATGAAGGGATCAGCGACCAGCAATACGGCTTCATGCCTGGTAGATCAACGAACGACGCCCTGATCAACCTGCGGGACACGGTCACCACCGAGATGAACCGGAGGAGAGTCACGATAGCCGTGGCGATTGACATAAAGAACGCCTTCAACACCGCCAGATGGGCGTGGGTGATAACGGAGCTCGAGCAGAAAGGCACACCCAGCTACCTGAGGGCCATAGTGGCTGACTACCTCAACGATAGGAGTGTCTACTACGAGATCCCAGGAGGGGAGGACATCTCCAAGACGGTCACAATGGGGGTCCCACAAGGATCCGTCCTTGGACCACTCCTGTGGAACATAATGTTCAACGGGGTGATAGAGGCCGCAAGGGGCACGGACACGAAGGCCATATGCTACGCAGACGATACGCTGATAATAGCGACGGGAGAGAACGTAGCGGAGGCGACGGAGAGAGCGAACAGAGCCACCAGCAGGGTCGCGCAGTGGATCAAATCCAGAGGCCTGGAGATGGCCGTGCAAAAAACTGAGGCGATACTCTTCCACAAAAGAATGGGAAGGAGAAGAAACAGAAGAGCGCCTGCGGGGATACAGGTCGAGGGTCAACACATCGAATTCTCAGACCAAATTAAGTATCTTGGCGTCACGATAGACACGACCATGCGGATGGACCTCCACGTGGAGAAGGCCACGGAGAGGGCACTAAACGTCGCGAGGAGACTGGCAGGCCTAATGCCGAACATCGGAGGGCCCAAGGCCCCAAGAAGGAAGCTATACGCAACAGTCGCAGAGTCGATAGCCCTATACGGAGCCCCCACGTGGGGAGGTACCTGCAGCGGGAGAAAGAAAACCGCCCTGGGCAAGGTGAGAAGGGAAGGAGCAACAAGAATGATCGCAGCGTACCGCACGGTGCCAACTAGCGCCGCGGAGGTGCTGGCCGGTCTACCCCCCCTGGACCTGGTCGCAAGAGCAAGGGAACGCAGATACAGAGAAATGGCAGAGACTAACGGAAATCCGAGCCTGAGCAGGGAGGAAAAGAAAGCCAGGAATAGGAGGACCGTCACGGAAGTGGAGACGGAGCTAAGAGACCACTGGAGAGAGAGATGGCGAAATGAGGCTACGGGGGCCGAGACGAGGAGGACTGTCACGAACATGGACAAATGGCTAGACAGGAAATACGGCAACATGTCATACCACGTAACCCAGGTGCTAACGGGGCATGGAGCTTTCGGCAAATACCTGCACAGGTTTAAGAGACGCCCTACCCCGCTTTGCGAATACTGTGCCGGCGGGCACATAGACGACGTGACACACACGCTACTGAGATGCCCGAAGTGGGAAGCCCTCAGGAGGGACGACAGTGGAAGAAGAAGGCTCCCAGAAACTCTGGAGGGAATCGGAGACGAAATGGCTAACAGCAAAAAGACATGGAAACGCATCGAAGAAGCAATCTGCGCCATCATAAAAGCGAAAGAGGAGGCAGACCGGCAAAAGGGCTGGTGACCTACCAAAGAACACAAGGCAACACAACTAAGGAAGAAGAAAGAACACAAACAATAAACCTAAGAAAGGAAACAACCAAACGTCAGGTCAGGTCAAAACATACACACCAGGATGCCGACAACAACACCAGGAGGCATCCAAGACAAAGGGGGCGCTGGGGAGTGATATAGAAGCACACACAAACAAAACACACACACAAAACATGCATACGCAGCCATACGCACAGAGGCAAGAAAACGATACACGAAGACAGGGTAGAAAACAGGGGACAGACGGACAGAAAGGCAACATAGGCAGAGACAGGACAGTGGAAGGGACAGACATGGCCATACAGGCCTGACCACCGACATCCCTTGGAAGGGTGCTGCCCCGCGTCCCCACGGGGAGGGGCTCCCGACCAGGGGCGACTGCCATAGCCGGTCCCAAGCCCGGTTGAGAAAAGTAGAGGGGCTTGACCTGACTTGACCTTTACCCCATACCGGCTGTCCAACGCCGGAGAGTTAGACGCAATGCCGAAAGGCAGTTCCTAACTCCCGGGTCGAGGAACTCCAACTCGGCGACAGTTTCGGTAAAAAAAAAAAAGGTCAGGTCAAGTCAGGTCAGGTCAGGTCAGGTCAATATTGTAATTTAATTATATTATTATTATTTATATATATTAATCAATAAAATAAGAAATTTAATATTCATAATTTATAAGTCAAGTCAAGTCAAGTCAAGTCAGGTCAGGTCAGGTCAAGTCAGGTCAGGTCAGGTCAGGTCAGGTCAGGTCAGGTCAGGTCAGGTCAGGTCAATATTATAATTTAATTATATTATTATTATTTATATATCTATCTTTAATCAATAAAATAAGAAATTTAATATTCATAATTTATAAGTCAAGTCAAGTCAAGTCAAGTCAAGTCAAGTCAAGTCAAGTCAAGTCAAGTCAAGTCAAGTCAAGTCAAGTCAAGTCAGGTCAGGTCAGGTCAGGTCAGGTCAAGTCAAGTCAGGTCAGGTCAGGTCAGGTCAGGTCAGGTCAGGTCAGGTCAGGTCAATATTATAATTTAATTATATTATTATTATTTATACATATATCTATCTTTAATCAATAAAATAAGAAATTTAATATTCATAATTTATAAGTCAAGTCAAGTCAAGTCAAGTCAAGTCAAGTCAAGTCAAGTCAAGTCAAGTCAGGTCAAGTCAGGTCAGGTCAGGTCAGGTCAATATTATAATTTAATTATATTATTATTATTTATATATCTATCTTTAATCAATAAAATAAGAAATTTAATATTCATAATTTATAAGTCAAGTCAAGTCAAGTCAAGTCAAGTCAAGT
>JAEUYN010000159.1:0-208039 GCA_018257835.1 Euura lappo | reverse complement strand
TATGCTCGTCCGGCTCATAAAGTTGGTAGGCGAAGAGATAGGCGAAATCGATGAAATTACTCCGCTGCAACGTAGGTTGAAAATGATTTTTCCTAGGACGAGGAGAGTATTCGGTCGTGGACTGGCGCCGATGTGGCGCTATGCAGGCTGTGCAATTGCGACGTTCTGGGTATCTAGTTCCAACTTCCCTACGGATCGATATGCTGCAAGCTCTGCGACCTAAAATTGGCCGAATTCCGCGTCATAGTATCGAGGTAACTACGCGTTTCCTCTAACACCGCATTTCATTTCTGTATAAATTGCATAAATTTCTGTATATCATCGCAAAAATCGAACTGTCTGACTACATGAGTCGCGTTGATCAATTTGCAATGAAAAAAAAACCGAAAAAGCTTCGTCACGGACGTGGCGTCATCGCTGATAACACGACACGAAACCGTAACATGACATAATCAGTGGAGATAGTTGACCGTAACCATCGCAAAACGTCACTAATAAGCTAATTTCCAATATTGAATAAACTGAATCCTTAGTCAGTCCAAAGGCTGTTAGTGCCAGTCAGTTGCTGTCTCAATCATCGTTCAACTTCACCGTCTACCGATCATCGTAATTCTATTACACGGGTGAATGTCGGGAATATTGGACTTTGTATGATGAAGAAGAGCGAGTGAAGAATGAAGAAAGGTCTGAGCTTTTTTAGTCTGATCGGTTTAAGAATTCATTCGATTTCTCACTACCTCTGGGCCATAAGTTTCCGTGATATACTCGCCTGCGACGTTCCGGGTGGCTCAAAGATCGCTATCTCGGTATTGCGATCGCGTATGTCATACGCTTAGGTATAATACACAGCCAGCAAAGTCTCGTGCCGAGATGTGCGGAGTTATTGATCCCTCTCCTACTCCAATAGGTTGGCCTACGTGTCGGGCTACGCGTGCAGACTAGGAGAAAAAGGAAACTTCCTTGGGCAGACAAGGAAAGAGCGTCATATCCCGACGGAAAGTTTCTGGGAAACCCACGAGGTTCAAGGGTCGTCGGAAATATTTTGCGATTTCAAGCTCCCACGGCGTACGTCGCAATTGAATTTTCCACCGCGGCGGTCGATCGTCGCGGATAATGAAATTGGAATTGACGATCGAGCCGGACGTAAATTGACTCCGAATCAAACGCAGTGTACCGGCTTTAGAGAGCCTTAGCGAACGAAGGTGATCCCTGAATATGGAATCCTGCGGTAAAATCGTTTCGGATTTCCTGAGCTTTATTGCCTGTGGAGGTCGGATTTCTTCGCAGTGACAGTAGACGTAACGTCGCATGACGCTGCGGGCACGAGATTGCTGGCGCACCGAGTTGATCGAATCACGTCGATCACTTGTTGTTGAACTCGCTGCAAGTCGTAATACCGATAATCGACGAGTTCAGATACATTGTTATGGGAAATAATAGCGAGGTTGATTTTTTTCAAACTGATATTCCCTCTCTTTCTTTCGTGACTCACGCCGCCGACGTCTGGGACGAGTTCAGGGTTGAGGATATCTCGAGATCACGCGCCGTAGCAGCCAACACGTAATAAGCGAAGGGAGTATTATTCCAGCCCGTTGTTCTTCTCCTTTTCATTTTTATTCCGTACACCATACATCTTCCCCTGGGGCTTGGAGCGCGTCGCACTACCAACTACGTTCCATCTGGTGCGTAGAAGTAATTTCTAGACTGCGTAGGGACGCGTCCTAACGACCGTAATTGTAGATAAATATCCAATAAACAAGACCGCACGTAACGCAGTGCTTGAACTAACTGAAATTCACCAGATTCATCCGGATCGGTTATTGAGTTTGAGATCAATAGATTGTTAGCACTCTCGAGTGACAAGTCTGTGATGACTTGTCGCGGGTCATTAGGAGGGATTAGAAAACATGATGATGGGTGTAAATAGTTTTCCGCCCTTTTTCTCGTGGAAAATGTGCTTCATGAGACAAACTGGGTCATGGTCAAGTACATACGTGTTTGCATAGAACAAAGAAATGATACGAAGAACAAACACGTCCCCGAGAAGGAAATTGAGGGTCATCCGATCAGAACCTGCGTCGTATGTCATGAATAGCCATATTCCCCTATAAACAAGTCAATTTAGGCACATAATACGATGCATGGAAGCCGCAGCTGCGCTTGTATGGAAAGTCTGCATCGAATTGCGCCTCGTTCTTCAGGCTAGGAAGTGCGACGCATTTTGTCCCCGTGCCCATGGTAAAAGTATTGCGTTGCACGTACGCAGGGGCGGAAAAAGCTGGATGAGGTTATACTGGATAGAAAAGAGTACAGAAGTACGCCGCGAGGATGCAATCTAGCGCTATATCATAGGATTAGATTATTATTATTAATCTTATCAACTGAAGATCGCGATGTAGGTATCTCTGAGGTATACAAACTTTTTCTATTCATGATACCGCAGGCAATCAAGTATCGCAATCAACTGGGGGGAGCTGAAGAGATTAACTTGTGCATCATACTGTCAATTGACTCATGGATCGAACGACGTTGAGAATTCGCGTCAAGTGGCTCTCAGAATGCACAGTATCTCGTAAGTTTTCAGTGTCGTAGAGAAGTCACAGTTTTCGAGAGCCCGGTCATTCGGTATCATAAAACATTTTTAAAAAGTTTCTTCGTGTTCGAAATTCCATAAAATTGGACATACTTTTCAAATCGGTCGAGAAGCGTTGTGATCACTGTTTGACGTTGTTATTTCTCATGCAACGCGTGTCCCTCTCATGATTTTTTGACAACAATACTGATAATTACACGACGGGGAGAGGCCACTGTGTAACGTCTATAATTAGTCATTGCACTTGTGATTATAGTGTGGATGAAACGTCTTTGAATTAACTGACTGTTTTTTTGAACTGACGGAATACAAAGATTTGACGTTGCAAGATCTGGGATATGATATTCGAGTGGTCCTCCTTTGCATCTATGCCAACAGCGAGCTGATTATCTCGTAACAAGATATAGTCGTCGACATCAGTGGAAGGGCTTCGAAAGTCGGACAAAAGGTCGTTTCGAAACGCGGCCCTTTTTTAGGTCACGACTGTAACCACACTAAACACAGCCGGAGGCACGCGCGTATAGTTATCGGAAAATGATTCTGTAAACAATTTTTATTGGACAAGAGAGAGAAAAAAATCTGATGGATCGGTCACGCTGCTCATTGTCAGTGCAATACGTACATTCATCGGGAGCCTTGAACCATGCAAGAAGTGTTTACTCGTAAAATGTACGATAATAATAGAGTGAACAGCATGTAATTTCCTTCCTTCTTCAACTTACTAGCCATTTTGTCACACTTTATATATGAAAAGTAGATGACCACTGTGTCTTTGAGTCACCTTGCCTTCGCGAATATAATGTGAGAGACAGATCGAACACGGTGAAATCAGTGAAGTTTTTTTCTAATCGTTATTGTTTTTTCACATTTCATATTTTGAACAACAAATTAAAAAACTGGAAAGTAGCTAATCAACGATTGGATAATACTCGACTGTTTTTTAGCGTCTATGTCCCTGTTGAAGTCAGCTCAACATGTCGTACCAGCATATAAATCAAAACGAGAAGAATCGGAGTATGTTTTAGTCGCCCACATAGAATGTCTATAGTAGCTCCGGTTATTTTCTCTCGATATCGTTTGTTTGATGGAATTTTGAATTACTCACAAGCTGATATATGAATTTTTCGAATCCCTCATTGCCCCGGTTCTTTTTCGCATTATCTGTCTGGTCATGAACTTCAGATAAGTCCAATGTAATAACCTTGTTTATATAAAGTATTAAACAAATAATTAGCAATACTTCATACCAATCACGTGGTCAACACTGAATCGTCTATTGATGTTCGTTTATCTTAGCCCGCATGATCATTCACTATTTCCAACGTCTGAGACAGGCTAATTTGGGTCATTAATTTTTGATTCATGTCCTTCGCTATCGTTCATACGCTGAGATTGACTTTATTTTCAAACTTACACTATCTGCTAAATGTCGGACGGTTATATTGCAAGTCAGAAGTGATAACGAACACTTGAAATATATGGGTGACCTTTCCGAGGTGCATGAAAGATAGAAGTGTGACATATATAAATTTAATTCATTGCATAAGATCGAGCCACTGATACATTCTAGAACCCCAGACAATCTGCTAACATCAATCAATTTACTCTCGATTGACTCAGGCTGGTTAAGGTATAGTTTTAAAACTCGCATGTTCCACTTGCTCCAACAGATTGACATGACGAGATGAAAATCATAGACTTAAGTACGAATCGTCACCTCCGAGCGATTCAACTGATTCACTGCAATTGACCGAGACGAGGATACCTCGTTATACCGGAAGTTCCAATTGACCAATTACAAAGTTAGCTGCATGGAAGTCGGGAGCGCCCTTGCACCGTAGTTCGCAGTTCTTAACTGGCTGTTACGTATTCTCATATCACAACTTATCCTGCCGCAAACGAATTTCTGTAATGTTACGACAATAGGGATTCCCGTGCGCCGTGGTTTAACCTTTGTCTCCGATATTGTAAGCTTGTTGGACATGAGGAACAGAACAAGCTTGAAGATGTTTTTTAAATTCTTGATTAAATTTGAATAATGAATGAAAACTGTCGTTAAAATCCTTTGAGTGTAGTCTCGTTTGATCAACGTCACCAGAAGTACGAATTCTAATTGGACAGCATGAAATACTGTTGAACAAACGATATTGAATATTCGTCGAGTATAATTATAACTTCGAGAACCGAGGTAATGATTATCTTCATGAATACTTTTCGGATGCCAACCTCCGCGAGTCAGATTTAAAAAAAAAAGTCAAGTGGATGATTGAATAGAAAAGAATAAATTAGCCAATCGAGGAAGTACAGTCAATTTTTTTTAGACTTTTCGTCAAACTGTGAGATATTCACCTTGAAAGATACTTTCAGCATACTAAATTTGTCTCTTGAGTACATATCTGCGATAAATTTCCATTCCATTCTTCCAGGCTCTATGGTTAACATTTTTACAGACGCGGTTTATTTAAAGATCCTTCTGCATTCTTGATTTATTATATACGCAAGCCACTGCCTTGGCCGAGAACCTCGTCGATCCTGGTCGATACTGGCCGATACTCAATGCACACCGCATACCTATACACAGACATGGCGTGGGTCTGCGGCGAAGGGAATAATGGCGCATACAGTCCCTTCCACAAGCCTAGGTTCTAAGGGCACTAAGGCTAATGGAGAACGCGATCAATTCACTTGTTCCGTTGGCAATCACTCATCCGTCGAGCTCAATGGTACGTCGCTATTACTCCGTTTGTCCTTGGCCAGCGGGACAACTGGAAGTCGAGCAGATGTGTCTGGATCCGTTGGTAGCTCGCTGCCACAGTCCACCGATCTCCAGATCCGGTACGCGGTGGGCCTCGGCTGCCTTGGAGCGATACAGATGCACGAGTGCTGGTGTGGCCCTCTGGTTCGACCTCGGAACCATCGCGGAACAAGGAAAGTTTCTCTATTTTTCTGCAGATTGCTTCGATACCGCTGATAGAACTCGCAGGCGTGCCGCCTCTGATCGTTTATCAATAACCAATACATGAAATTTGATCGATAGGAAACCACGGTGATCGTTGAGATTGGAATTTTTGTGAAAATGATAACGATTTTTGAGTTTGGGATTGTTAATCGACGATGCTGATCGGAGATGGACCGACCTGTACATTTCATCCGCACGAGACTCACGTTCGGTTACGACACGGAGAGAGTATTGACCGTCTCAGCCGGCAGAGTGGAATTTTCCACTGCCCTATTACAGGCCTCTATACCTATATAGTGCCGCACTGGCAAACCATCCGCTGTACGAGGTTGTAGAACTAAGTACTGCAGGCGGTAAAGAAATGTAATCGATTTATTTGTTTCGTGCGCAGTACGTAGACCGTGATCATTATCAGAGATTCTTGTTTGAGGTACAAGGCCTCCTTTTCATTACTATGAAGAAAGCGAATACCGGCTATTATTACCACTGCACCAGCCTATTTTCGTGACCAGAAATTCTGCGTTCCATATCGCGACCTGCGACGATGCAGATGTGACGTCCGAATACCGTATTCCAATTACCGGCTATCGTCACGAGTTTTTTTCCTGCTAGATAAATATATTTTTCCTCCGCCATATCGCGGAACCGTTAATTATATTTCCAGTTATGAAATTAACGGACGTTTGCTACGATCAGCCGGATGAAACTATAATTCTTCAGTAATTCCGCGAAGACGGAACATTGCGGGTGCGAACAATTGGACTCTGCGTCAATGATGAGAATTATGAAAATTATATGGAGTACGGGATTTCCTTCACGACTCTTTCCTGGCCATAAGTACGTTTTATCTACGAAAACATTTCCTGTGTGCTTCTTGTCACGTCGGACTTCCGTCGGTTGAAATCTACGTTAAAAGACCAAGAGAATTGTAGAAGACGAAAGATTCAGCCATCAGGATACTTACATGCGCAAAAAGAAACCCAAGGTATCGGTGGACATGAGGTTCAAAACGTCATATAAATTGCCATTCAGTTGGATGACGCTAATGATACCCGTGACAATAAATGATTATACCCGTATCCAATAGTAATAAGTACTAGATTTGCAGTCGTATCAATAATTTGTGGTTTCGGTAAATCGTTTCGTTTGATCCAATTCCAAATAAGTTGCGAAATATTCGTCGAATTTTTGCATTAAAAATGGGTTACAGGTGTTTTATAATGTGAAATAGTGATAAACATGTGCAGATTTCAATTGCAAATGTTTAGTCTCTTTGATAAAGTAAATATCATCGTACGAATGTGTATAAATAAATAACAGCAGAACCACACACTGCTGATAGATAGATAAGGCGGAAGCTTTTTAAACCGCTTGAACTTAGTGCGACGACTACGGTTATAATTATGAATGTATAATTATAATTGGATATCATCGAGTCTGTTGATTCGATATTTCCAATTTATCGATAACCCTTAGCTATTGATTCATATACGGTTTGAGTATCAGCAAACATCTTGGCTTACTAATGAGACAAATAGTGAAAAAAGAAGAAAATATGACGTCGCTGGGTGTGTATTTACCAGTGTATTTTCAAACACAAGTCGACCTTCGAGCTTATGTAACGCTATCGAAAGAATATGTCATTTGCCTCGGTGTAATAGGATAATTGTACAGAAACTCGAGTTGCTTATCTAACAAAACATAGATAAACATGCACTACACAACTCTGGTCGGATTCGGAAATCTAGATTCTAATGGTATCAATTTCACCGGGATACCGGTTCGCATTATAGGCCGGCAATATCAGAAGACGAAATAGAAATACCCACGATCCAACATCTTATGTTACATAAACACGCTTGAAATATCTTCGTTTATGCCGGTTCCAATACGCCTCGCCATCTATTCTACGACATAACTGAAAGTTGAAACGCAGAATTTTAATCCAGTAGAAACTGCTTACCTTCTGGGTCGATACCACGCTCGGCTTATCGATTACTATTACCATCCAACGATAGGCCAAAATCGACAGGAGGTATCGAAAATCTACTTATCGACTGTAGGAAACAGTCCACGGAATCCCCCGCTGGTATCATGCGTCGATATCAAAGCACAGTTTTGGAGACGAATTTTACGTTATCGTCGGATGGTAAAATCGACTATATCATTGGCGACTGATCAGTGGAATTTTTTCTGACAATGAGAAGGGTTTTTCGGATCGCTGAAGACGAATCTGAAGTCAGTTTTGCAAAATGCTGCGAAAAAACTAAAAACATTGGGATTTGGATGAAACTTGGTACTCGCAGGTTTTTTGGGCCACTGATCATGAATCTGAAGTCAGATGTGCGAAATTCAAAATGGCGAGTCCGATTTGCTGGGAAAAACACTAAAAACATTCGAAATATTACGGAAATTGGTACTCGAAGGTTTTTTTAACCGCTGATCAAGAATCTGAGGTCATATTAACAAATTTCAAAACAGGAGGGGAACCAAATAAATAACGGGAAGTTCTTAACTTCAAAACCCGCTTGTTTCGATGGAATTTTCAATGATTCGGATTTGAAAAATTCTGGTGAATAAATTGGGATGGTGATTGTTGGTTGATGAAGTAATTTATACCGGGTTTTGTTACAAAATAGTTGTTTATTGATCCCCTGGCTACACAGGTAATTGTTTTTTTTTCTCTTTGTCCATTACATTACTTTGTAACGAATTCTTGTCAAGGGTGAATTGCACCTTAGTTAGTCTCAGAAGCAATTTATGAATTTCGATTGTTTTCTACAACCATAGGAATGTTATTGGTGTGCTCAACAATATAACAATTCAATCCGTGCAAACATTCCATATCCAAATTTCTAAGCAATTATAAATTCAATTCTTCGATAATAAGATCGAGGGTTAAAAACCAAACGGGTATTTTTCGTATCTGGTTTCCAACCGTCGATCATAATTCTTTAGCACAGCCTTTTTCACGTTGGAATAGGCGGAGAGAAATAATACAAAATTACAGAATGAAGAACCTCTATTTCTTTCGATGTGATTCACTGTGCTTTGGCTTTGGGACATGATCGTAAGTTATACATGTAACTTATGAATGAAAAGTAAAAGTGGTTATATACTTTGACAAAAATGTTGAGCGTATACTATTACGGAAGTGGTATTAGGTATATTGTGATTAATCAGGATTCAAAATATTACATATTTTTCTTTTGGTTTCTAGATAAAAAGTTGTTACATCATCAATATATCCTCGAATGGCGTACGATACGTGATGCGTCATAAATCTCTATTACGTGGGATACGAACCATATTATATCGCCATGTATTTAATACTTCCTTCATTTTCTCTTCATGAATCGTAAGGAAAAAAAATGAGACTGATTAATATTATATTTTTTAATTTACGTTTCAATATTCAATTTATCCACGTCAAGTCCATCGAAGGTTCGTCGATTTTATATTATCAAACATTTCCAGCATTTTTTAGACGTGCTACTGAAACTAAGAGCTGACATTGAAACCATCGATTGAATTGACACATGGGAAATGCATAGAAATATTCGAAAAACGATCTACGTAAATCGGTTAATGGAAGCGATTCACGACGCTGCGCTCGCAAAATTATTCAGAAGAGATTAAATATTAGGCGATTTATGAAACGCTAACAGTCGTCTGCCCGCACGTAGGTTTTTACTACTTGAAGTTCTGTCGTGGATATAAACCCTTAGTACCGTATAAAGTGCCGTTTTTATAGTTTCCTCTGAAACGAGTTTAGTTTCAATTAAAAATTCGAAAACAGTCAAGAGCATGCTCTAGTCATTCTTTACACACAAAGTAGTCGCGTCACTTATTTTCACTGATATCAACGCCTACGCATAACGGGCGCGAAAAAGAAGATAAGAGCGCACTTCCGCATGAAATTCCGAACACATACATCCCAAAATATCTCTGTTTCACGCAACAATAACGACGAAATCCTTGTTCCTAACTAAAATGATAATTGCTGCTTTCAACTGGTGGTCGCGGCCATTACCATTTCAGTTAGGAACAAGAATTTTGTCGTTATTGTTGCGCAAAACAGAGATATTTTGGTATGTATGTGTTCGAAATTTCATGCGGCAGTGCGCTCTTATCTTCTTTTTCGCGCCTGCTATGCGTAGGCGTTGATATCAGTGAAAATAAGTGACGCGGCTACTTTGTGGGTAAAGACTGACTAGAGCATGCTCTTAAGGATTGAATTATTTGCGAGTGTAAAGTCGTGAAGCGCTGATATTTCAGATAAGAAATGGGTAGGTATTCTACAATCCGCATACAAAAGATTGACTTACGATTTATTATTTTGAATATTAAAATTTTTTCTTTCTGACCGAATACTGAATCCTACTGAATTACTGAAATACTTAAATACATACTACAGGAACAACTAAAGGAAGTGACCGCTTTGCATTGAAATTAAAAAATCCGTTACTTATATTATTAAAAACGTATCTATCATTAATGCAAACATTGGTGTCTGAGAATCGTAGTCACGGCGCATGACAATTATCGCGATAAAACAACTACGACGAAGAAATAAATTTATAAATAAATAAATAAATAAATAAATATTCTTAAAATATTGAGAAACAAGTGAATTGAAATATTAGCAGAAACTTACAGCTATACGATTAATCACTTTCACGTTATAATTTTCCTCTCACGTCAGTTAATTCATTTAAATGTAATCAAATACTTCAGGCACGCTTGCAGCAGTTGAACAACCCCCGAATAAAATTATCAATAACGTAACGAACTTAGCTCAATATAATAATGATTTCATAAATATGCACCTATATTCTCTTATAATTTTACAATCCAGTTGTAATTAAATAATATTATTATTATTATTATTATTATTAATATTATTACTATTATTATGATTATTTTTTTTTTTGTAAACAAGCCTAAAATCAGCAGTAAATATTGAATACGTCTTTAATAATTTACACGCATGTACATATATGTATACATATACATATACCTAAATACGCGTTTGTATATAATATATTTATATATATATTTTCTTTTTATCTGTGTGCATATACATGTACATATTATATATAATTAATATGTATGAATGTATGTATATGTGTGTATAATACCTTCTATTACGTTACTTTACGTGTTAATTAAAACTACTTAACAATATATACAAACGTAGTATTCTTATATCAACACTTATGTACAGTTGTCATTTCGTGGGTACCTATAAAAGACAAAATCCACGCTTTTGCGCCGCGACGTTCGATCGAAAAATTTCTTCTAATCTTCTACTTGTTGGTCCAAAATGAAATTAACATGAATCGGAGAGAGCCAGTTTGAAGAAAGAATCGGATCAGGAGTTAATTAATGATGAAGGGGACGTGATCGCCGAATGAAAGCGTAAACTTTGTCAAAGTTATTTATCTCGATGTAATATAGTATAAGATTTCGTCTCCCACAGTACCTAAATCATGTGTTACATATTATTGCCGTCCATTGGTATATAGTAATACGCGGATTTTTAATATGAAACACCCTGTATCACTGTTGTAATCCTAAACTTAAAGGTGTCACCATAATTCGCACTCTCTTTAATCTAAGTTGGTATTTTAATATAGTTAATTAGTAGGTAATCTTTGGTCAATTGATATAACAACTAGATGGCAATAACCACTGGATAATGTGTAAAGGCCTTGCCTTAATTTATAGTTAATACTAACTGTGTAACGTAATCTCGTAATGACGGTGTAACGAGTAACGATAGTCAATGGAAATAATTAAATCAATCAACGCGATTAATGATCAGAATTTTACAAAAATGGTGTAACTACAATGGAACAACGATACCAAGATGTCTGAATGATGAAAAAAAGTGTAATAAGCAACGATAAAAAAATATACCAAATCATAGGCAGCAATTATACTAATATAACGATAAATAAAAATTCGTATATAAATCGTTGAAATACTTATTTTCATAATATGTATTTAGCTATACATATTTTATATATTTTAGTCGTAAAACTTTAATACCATAGCATTCCCGCGTAAAAACAGCGGCCACCACTTAAATCTCCGTTATTATTATCCTACGCTACGCGTAAATTATTTATTTAGTTATTTTTTTACTTTATTCATTACTAGTACATATTTATTTATTTAGTTATTTATTCTCAATTTTTATTTTATTTTTTTCAATTTTTAATATAAATTTTTCAAACGTTGCATTATAGTACCTAATAAGGGATTTTGTTTAATAAAATTTTATCGATGATATTATCTTCATTTCAGGCATAATTTGCTGCTGTCATTCGCTACCATGTTATATCTATCAAGTATAACCTGTACCTAATTATGATATTACATACGTACTTAGTAAGTAAGAAAAAATGACAAGGCTAGAGAGAATAGTTTACTTCATTTTAGGTCTAATTATTTAGTTTTATGTTAGGTTTTACAGTTTTATTATTTATTTAATTCATTATTAATTTTTTTTTTTGTGTTTTTGTTTTAATTTTTTTGTCTATCGATTGCGTCTCGGTTCATTTACCCTCGTACCTTCTACATAACAATATGCAGTCGTCGTAGCTTCTGCAAGATCGACTCCTCCATGGCTCACAGAGTTCGGCCAATACCATCGATCCATTTCAACCCATAAATTAACGCGAAGGCACCATAGCCCAAGGCGATAGAAACGGGCATCGTGACCAGTCGCCGATTCGTCCCAAAATTCAATTACGACACGTCCCACCGTTTGCCTTTGTGTTTTTCGAACCCTAAGCTCTCGGGGTGCGAGCACGATTTGACAAGCTGGAAATGCCTCCGCGCGTACCGGTTCTTGTCAGACCAAGTCTTGATTCAGTTTGGTGCCTCAGAGATGATTTATGGGGTGTAATTCGACTTCGCTCAGATCTTAGGACATTGTGAAAGGCAGTAATTGGAGGAACACAGAGGGTGAAAGTGAGAATATGGCAATTTTTTTTTTCAATTACACCCTCCGGCTCTGGCCTCTCGACGATGCTTGGCTTCTACCGAATCGAATCTCTCGCGAAACTGCGCTCCGAATTTTCTCAGCTGTCTTGGCCGACCGACAATGAGGGTTGAACGTGATTGACAGACAACCCCATTTTCTTTCTGGTTCTTTTTCCCTTTTCTTGGCTGCTGTCGCGCTTGACCATTCTTTATACATTTCTGTTACACTCGCGCTCCTACTCTGCCTTTAGATTATTATTTTTATTTAATTGTTATTTTTCTCTGCATCCTTCGTCCTTACGTTATTCATCATACCAACATTCCAGTAACGAAAAATTTCGCGCGTGACCTAAATTATAGCTGCACCTCCATGAAATCTCTCTATATAAAAATAGTGTGCAGTTGTCGTATCCAGTGTGCGCGAAAGACTTGACAGAGAATAGAGTTTGGTTTTTGACAAACAATAACGTTTGGTCTTTTTGGTCCCGTTCCACGTCATCCCTTGTGGGACATTCGCGAAACTGCGTGTTCAAAAATTACGGACATGACCCGAGATCACAATCTCACAGTTTAAAAACAGGATCCGGTCTGTCTGAAAACTCGGACGATTCCACAAATCGATCAATTGTCAATGAAACGTCAGTCTGTCCGCGATTTTTTATTTTTATTTATTTTTTTGCAATTTTAATCATTCATTTTTTCGAGAGAGAAAGAGAAAGACATGTATAAGAGAGAACAGGTAGGAGACAGGTGTCGAGTTTAATGACGTTAAATACATTAACATTAAGTAAAAGTTTGAGGCACGGTTTGTCGGGCAAAAGGCAGTCCGCAGCAGGTGGAAGAATCCCTGCATTTCGAATTAACTCTGCCGTTTTTCACAATTTTAATCCCATACCGACCCAGGTAACAGGATTAACCATCAATCGCAAGGAGTACCAGGTCAACCAGTGGTTTTCCCCATCGTCCTGACCTCTTATCCCTCGCTGACCCTTTTCAGTTCAAGACTCGAATCTTTCGCCGACACCAGCGACGCACCCGTCGCGATACCGAATATCAATTCATATAGACCTGCGTGTACTTTCATAGGATAAGGACACCAGCTGTACGTTTCATTCCAAACAATTCGGAACCCGCTTCCATAAACTTCACTTATATAAAGTTCCGAGCTTCACGTATCTAAGTTTTGGAAGGCTCAGTCCCCACCATCGTTATAGGCCATGGTGGATCGGTAACGTTGAGGTTATGCACTGCTGATACTGCGAGTCTAGTGCGCCTCCCACTGCGCATGCCCGTGGAGAGAAGTAGGACATCTCTGAATTCTTTCTATAAGTGAAGCAGCTCGATCCGACTACCGTAGAGCCTATCAGTTGCAATTTGTGAGTAGAAAATTGGTTTCATCCAAATACTGAGGGTATGATTATTGCTGCAACGTGAACTTGTTCAATTATTTAAGGGGGGAAGTTTCGACAGCTGTTGCCCTACCTTGATACTCGCTCGAAAGTCTTCGCCATTTTTGCCTACAGGGTTCGTGCAAACAATGACACGTTATGAATTGATTACGATTGACAATAGAATTCGGCAGAGAAACGCGAAGCGCATCGGACAAAAGGGGCCCGCTTCATTAGTATGAGTGCTGCGGCTGCAGGGACGAGGCTCAGCTGGGTGCCGAAGGCCCCGGGCCTTGGTTATTAGTCCCGAGTCCGGTCGCGGACTGGGAAGTGGTAGGCGCCGAGGGCTGGTGCGACATGGCACCGTGGTGTCTCCCAGTTTCCGGCACGAGATGGGGCGTGCGGCTGGATATAGGCGGAAGAACCGGACTCGCGGGCCACGGGTGAAGGGACGCCGTGCTCGGCGCCGACGGGACGCTCCTTGAATGTGGCAGAAGTGGCGAGGTCACGAGGTTCCCGAGTGGATGATGAGACGCTACGGTGCCCCCCGGCATCCCGATTCCCAGTCCGCCGCAGCCGGAAGTTACTATCGCCGCGGTATCAGGATGCAAGAAGTTCCGTCGCTGCTCGAGTCTCTCGGCATGCTGGGCAAGACTGCGGGTCAACGCTTCCGGCAACATCTCAACTTGTTCTTGAAGGGCCGTCAGCTTTCCTTCCAGGCTGACCAAACGCTCCTCGAAAGAGTCCTGCCGCGAGCTCATGTCCGAGACGATCTCGTAGACGGTATTCTGCGTCTGCGCACACGTGGAAACTGGCGTCAATAACTTGTGTAGTATAGGGAAACATCGGGACGGTTCGTACACGGAGCCAGTCGAACTCGCCCAAGGTCACATGGGAGGATTAAACTCTAGCAGACTTACGAGATTGGGATAAGATATCGTCTGCCGTTCTTTCTTTATCATCTTTTTCTTCAAACTACTTTCCCTCTTATACTGATTGTATATTTCTTTTCGATTCTCAATTTGGTCAGTCTCCGGTTAACTGGGCGTATCTGAAAGTTTTTCGAGTGGACATAAAGTAGTTGGTTCACTCACCTTGGCCATGTCCGTTATCGTGTTTGCGTTGTCCATTAGTTTTCGTTGATCCATTTTCACTTTCCTGAGTCTGGAACACGCGAGTAATTGAATATTGAGAATGTGGATGGTTGAGAATCGATTGATTCAACGTGAAAACGATTCACTTTGATCAAGAAAACTATGTTCTTCATCGAGGAGAAGTTCGGTACGGTAAAAACTTACGCATAAATTGCCAAAAGAAATTTTCGTTGATGAGTCCTGACACGACCGGGGTTGACGCGCTTTACCAGCCTAGTGTGTTTATAGATGAGCCAAGTTTCCCTGAGAACGTTGGCGGCCGCATTTTTCAACTGAAAATGGAAATGACTTTGACAAAAAACACCGTGAGACTTCGATGAGCTTTAAGGCCGTATTAAAGTGACTTTCTTTATCTCGCAAACGATCGGGTGCAATATCTCTTCGATCGTTTTCACCGTTTCGTTAATTATTCGGCGGAAGACTTCAGGCATTAATTATAGCCTGGAGGAGGGTTCAAAGCAGTCGGAGGTTAGGCAACGATAATTAATTGAATGTTTAGAATTTTAGATCTTTATCTCTGAGAACAGTGCTATACATCAATTAACATTGCAGTGTTTGAATTATGGAGCCTGACGTCACGTGAATAATGTTGTTTCGCAAATTCGGCCCTGTAACCATTTAACTACCCTAATAATTAATTTGACCAGGGTAATTAGGGACCGTTCGTGAAGGACGTCCGCTTTCATGGCACATTCCATACATAGGCTTTTCTATACTAAAAAATGTAGTGGGACGTCCGTTCTGGATGGTATTATTCATCACACAAATATTCCCTCGGCCACCTCGTATCACAGGACTAATATGAGACGAATAATGATGCATCGTACGATTTCCTTACCCTCTTGGTCAGCTGGGTGTCCATCATGAAGTTATGAACGTGTTTCTCGGCTCTGGTCAGTTCCAGCTTCCTCGAAACCACCGCGACCAGCAGTGCAGTGCAGCCAGCTCCCTGAAATAATCGTCGAAGGAGGATTAATAGCAAGGAACAACCTATCTGTTTCTCCGTATATTTTGTACGGTGTAACAAAAACCACGTTTTCAAATATGTAAAATCGTCTAGTCCCAACCGGCTTTTGCAGAGCTACGTATAGACGTGGATGTAGCGAAGCTGAGGATTTATAAAGATCAGTTTTTCCCGAGGGGCAAGGATACAGACACCGAAATAACCTTAGCCCCGAGATGGAACCTTGGAGTATAGATTTGGATCGGTCTTAAATTCTCCACGAAGAGCTAAATTCTTCGAACGATACAGTTTCGTTTCGGCAGCGTTCCAACCGGGAGCCCTTGAAACCCCCTTGGGAACGCTCGGGAACTACAACGCTAAGCGAACACCGATACAAATGAGTTTTGCGCGAGTTTCACATTCTCAAAGCTCCGCGATCTGACCATTTATCTCTAAGGGTTAACTTGACTTTCGACTTTCAACTTTTGACATTCGTGGTTATACACGCGGGTAGAACGCGGACCGGTTTTGAATATCGAATAGCCACTCTCCTCCCCCGCTCGTTATTGTAATATAGACATCTTACCATCATCCCCGTCGATACAGCAATGCCTCGGCCGCAGTAAGTGTTCGGCACGATGTCGCCAAACCCAACACTCAGGAAGGTGATGGCGATCAGCCACATCGCGTTCAGAAGGTTCGCGTGCTCCTCGTCGTGAAACCTAGCAATCCATTTGTTTTACCAGCGGATAGAAAGGCGGGAATTTAACGTCGAGGACCAGGTGTACGAAGAACCCCAAAGAAGTGTGAAATCGATCGGGGTCGAGGAATGCCGTGTAGTTGACATTCTTTTCTCTGTTTCGATTTCGGATTATCAAGTTTCATACACTCTACCGACATTCGATCTTTCCGTACTCAAAAATAACTGTTGTGTCTCTCACTCCCACTGCGCGGAACTAGACGCCGGAACTATTCTGATATCGACAGGAAACGTATTACCAGGGTCATATTCTTGAGCAAACTAGAGTACCGGCTGATCGCCGACGTGAACATAAACCGTGAAAGTAACTACTGCTAGGCTGGTAAATCGCAGAATCAAACCTCAGATGAACATGACAGGATGTATTCATGCCACTAGCATAGGTTATTGGTAGTTTCCTAACAATAGACTCCCGTCAACCGCCTGTGACGGTCAATCGCTTTACAATTTGTCATTTTGCAAACAACACGTGGAGCAATCGGATCCTGTTTTTATCCGTGTTGATCAGAGGCGAGAAGAGGGTCGCGTTGAATCAAGCGTGAATCTCCTGAGTGTTATTTCCCTCTAATCGCCAGCATATTTTGACCACAGACAAAAGCCAGACCGTCATAACTTCGTTGAATAGTCGAGTTCTACATTTCGGATTGTTCCATCGAATGAATCACGACATTCCCAGTGAAAATCTGTGGCAAACTACGCGGGGCGGAAGTGACAGGGTATTTAATAAGTCGGTTGGGTCTTGGGTGGTAATCGCGCGTTCATGGTGAAACTTGAGAACAGATTGCTTGGATGGATGTGCTTCCAGACGACGGGTGAAGTAAAAAAGTCGTTTCAATCAGATACGAAGCACTTGACGATAAAAGCCAATCGACAGAAGAAGAAAAAAAATTAGGTACACGTACGAACGCCAAATGCGACTCTTATCGTTGAATACCTTGAAGTTGATCGGGTCGACGACGTCGATGACTTCCATCCAATGTTGAAACGTAGATAAAATCTTACCACAAATCCCTGGTACTGGTACACGACTGACGCGCAAGAAACTTATCGACACTGATTTCGTGAATCAAGTTGTACGAACTATCTAAGTTTATCGTTAGAGATTTCCCATCGGACTCTATCAGCGTAACAGGGTGATTCGATACATCGAAAGTAAAAGTAAGACGCTTTATGTCGTTACTTTCGTGCCAGTCGTGGTCTTGACTAGTCATTACACGATGATGCTGGATGGATCCGTGCTTCTCACCTGTACTCCGCGTCTTCCGGCACCACTTTTGTCCTTGTCAAAACAGATATGACTTACCATCATACCGCAGGTCAGAGTGATCCCTCGGCCTCCGTATGTGCTGGGTACGATGTCGCCGTAGCCAACGCAGAGAATGGTGATAGCGATCATCCACATTGAGTTGAGAAGATTTCCATGCTCCTCGTCATGGTACCTGCAGGCGGATATAGAGGCCGGTGCACACACGACAACGCCACGACATCGACTTTTTTCATTGATACTTTTTATTATCTGATCATTATTTTTTCTAACTTTACTTTGTTTCTTTCCATCAATCCTTGTCCTTTTCTCCGTCACCGTCTCCGCAGCATTTTTGTCATTCCATTCCATTCCTTATTTTCGCATGTGATCAATGTACTTTGAGATTTATTCGCTTCAGACATTTTTCTGCGTGTCCTTCTCTTTGAGTTTCACACTCCAACATCCCGGGACTCCGTCATCGGCAAATTGTTTCCTACTGATCGAGCAGACCCCATATAATGAAAATTGAAATTCCCACATTCTATTTCCCAGAATTCAGTTAGGCTCAGTTTTTATCCGACAATAGAGTTTAGTTAGAGATTTTATACCCGTTCATTTTTAATCAAACTTCTTTCTACCGGAGAATGATTTAACCATTCACAAGGGGAGGATTTAATTACGACCGTATATGCGCTACTCCAACCGGTATGAATTTGGCTCGAGTGTATTACGGATATAATACTCGTGATGCGGGAGTTGGCGAATTGACATATACCTATTTCTAGCTTTATTATTCCATTTGCTATTGTAGTAAAACGAAGCTGGCACTGAATTTCTCATTTCATTTTCTCCGTTTATCTAATTACATTATTCAATCTTCGAGTCCGTTCAACTTTCCAAGATGTAAATTGTTGTGTAGAAATAATTAGGCAAGAAATCCTGACCATACACAGTATCATCAATTGAATATAAATGAAAGCACATCGTTGATACGATCCATATTCATACCTGCCAGTTAACAAATCGAAATTGTGTTTTCAGAACACAATGTAATGATCGAATCATTCATCATTTTAATCAATTGAAAAATCAATCGTACAGATCAGGAATTACACGTGGTTTATAGTAGGTATTGATTTACATCAGAAATCCACGCTGCTCAAATTGAACAAAAAAATTTAGCAAACACGATATTTTATCATTCGGAAGAGAGAGAGAGAGAGTGAGCGAGAGAGAAATCACCTTTACACAATTTCCACGAATCGTTTTCAGTCCTCGATTCTATTTGCGCCAGCTCCACGATATGGATCCCAGATATATTCGCGAGCCTGTGATAACGCGGTCTCTGTACTTTGATCATTCGAACAGATGTAGGTCGAGCGAGGTCGGGTAACCGTCCTGATTCAATAATTGAGATTGCCGATGATTGACCAGCGAGTTACAAAGTTGTTCTCTTTAACTGGATCCAGCAACGGAGATCGGAGATCGGAGATCGGAGATCGGAGAAAAGATTGAAGATTGAAGGTTGGAGGAGCGTGGATTGCACTTGATACTTTGGCTGGCGATAACGGGGGACTTTGTGTCGTTAGGCTTACGACTGCAATTCGTACGCTCGAACGCCTTCATCCTCAGAAACACATCATAGTCGTTGCTTCTGACCTGATTCGCTTTGTAGTTAATACCACGACAATAACGTTTATTGAGGATATAAACCTTGGCTTTCTGGAATCATTACATGAGTATGCGAAAAGAACAAGCGCGCAGGTTCGACTATTTCTACAAATACAGGATATATCGTCCGATTTTACTTCACACTCTCGTGTCAATTAGCTTTCAACTCGCGCAGATTTTCTCTTCATTATCCCTAGTCGCTCAGCAATTATTCAATTTCGTTTCTGGAGTCAATTCAAGGTCTGACGAGGGATGAGAGATGATTGAAATATTTAGATTGGAGGAGTGCAGATTCGATCGGGATATTTTTTGCAGATAAATTAGTGCCCGAATAAAATAGCTTTTCATCTATTTCGATTTTTCACCGCGTTATCGCCGTGCCAAATTTTCTTTTTTTCTTTTATTCACTTTGTAACTGTTTTAATTCAAATTCTTTTAGAATTTTATTTTTGATACCATAAACAGCTTATATGATCAACTGTATTTTAAACTCAAAGGTGTCGTAAGCTAGGCGATTGGTGAGTTTGGCGAAATAAACAAGTAAAACATGATAAGAGTAGTCATTTACAGCCAAGATGCCACAACGTTGAATATGTACTTGAAATGAACGAGAAATAAGCGCATACTACATTCATGAACCGTAAATAAACACATATAAAAAATCTAATATCGTAGCCAGTGTAATACCGACAGTCTTTAAATTTGCCAGACTTACGAGGTGGCTGAGAATTTGAATTTTTTCATCACGTACACCGTGTGCCTTGTGGTTTGTGGTTTTATTAATAATCACTGCCGAGGTTCAAAAGTGAATTTATCACTTCCGAAATTGACTCGAGATTGACTGAAGTATTACACAAATTTGATCATAAGCAAGATCAACGAGATCTTATTTGTACAATGAAAAAATTCAAACCTCTTAGACAAAAATTCTTAAATGAAAACGAAACGAGCGGCATAAGCTTCCAGGCGACAATGATCAGCAACTTGACATATGTGCAAATAACCATCGTCATCTCGATTGAACCGAGAACAAATAAATATGCGTTGATACATAGAACGGTGCAATGCCAAAGTTACAGTTTTATGAATATTCAATTTATTCTCTAAATGGAGGATTTAGATCCATAACTTGATGTCCTGGTGTATTTGATCCTATTTTTTGAGCAGGTCAGGGAAGACTTGCCGAAACGTTATCGAGAAATCCGCATCCGATTGTCGAAGAGAACTTTTGCCTTTATTATAGCTATATAGGTGTTAGTTCTCTGGTTACACTTGTAGCCAGTTCCTACTCTCCTTTAGGTTGTGAAAATAAAGAACATTCTCAAGTGCCTGTAGTTTCCTATCTGTAGATTCTCACTGGGATCGCAAGTTCCGTTGGATTTTTCTTACTTTCTATTCTTTCTCATTTTACCTTTATTCTTGATGGTTTTATAACTGCAGTTGAAACTTATAAAATCATAAAACTATTCGAAAGTTTGTATAATGTGTACAAAATATCCGTACCTCCCTACTCGAGTGCAACTACCCTTCGCTAGCTACTAGAGGGATCCATAATTGAATAAAGTCACCGCAGCTTTCGGGGAAGTTTTATTCTCTGACAGGATTTCGAGGGGCAGCGTTGGGACAGATCTTAAAACGCAGAGGGAATAAAAATAAGAATTGGTTGATTGGAATCATTAGTAAAATATTTCAGCTCTCTTCAACCACTGAGTCTTTAACTCGGCGCCATCTTACCTCATTTTTGAACAGTGCCTTCGCATGATTCGACTCTCGTGAAACCCTCGGTTGATCCTGCTCAAATTTGTTGTTGTTGTTTAATAATGGATGAACTGACGAAGATGAGTTTCGACTGATTTTCATCCTACCGCAAATGTGAAACTAACAATTCGTAGAAGAGATTCGTAAGAGGTGTAGCGATCCCTGGAGGCGGTAATAACGATCGTATCTACAAATCATCCTCCCTAAATACGCGTGGAGAATTAATTATCCCCGAGGGAGTGATCACAAGTCGATAAAATGGTTACGAAAATTGGGGTTATTCGTACACCGAAATATATTTTCAAAAGCTCAGTCAATTGCGAGTAATACAGAAAAATTGTAGGGCGAATATGCTGGGGTTGCTCAAGGTAACGTAGCTGCAGCTGTAATACGATACGAGACAAGAAAATGCACAGTCAAAATAACACGAGCTCTTTGAAAAATCGTCGACAAGTGAAACAGCGAGCAATAATCTTTCTGATAAAGTTAATAACGCAGAAACTGGAGAACAGAAAAATAGGCTTCGATAGCGGTTATTGTATCGCGGAGGTTGTTTTCTATCATCAGAAACAAACTGAACCCCGGTAGAACAGGTGGCAGTATGACCGTAGCATGCGAAAATAATGTGCAACAGTGGAATATTGCGTTTTATTGTTCCTTTATGGAATAAAAATGTTTGCGAAGAAATAAACGAGACAATAAATAGAATTATTTTCCGTTTTGTATCGCATGACAAAGCTCCACGTTTTTCCCAGCTTATCCGAAGATATTTTCCAGGAGCCTCTTTCACAGAAAGTCAAAGAGAAAGAGCACTGAATTCACCTTTGATCAGTGTTTTCTTTTCTCACTCTTCTATTGCATACCGTTCACGTTACAATTGACCTATTCACATTATTCACAGACCTGAATTCTGGTCGGAATCGTATGATTTTGAATGTGCACATACAGATGGGATTTTCGAAATTATGACATATACTTATGTCTCACACGTAACATGCACTAAAATCGTAACTATATAGACGTACTTATACAATATGTTGAATGAGTCACTACAAGCTCTGGCGAAATATTTGTACATATATATATATATATACTTGTGTGTGTGGTGTATGAGTATAAATACATATATACGAATATAATATAGGCACGTAAACGTCGACCATTGTTAACAAATCGATATCAAAGCTTCTGGCAAAGCGGTAATAAAAACGTAAAACGATCATGAAAATTGAACAATTTTGAACTGCGTCGATAAAGAGGTTCCGGCCATTGGGCCACATTTACAGCCAATCGCAAACAAAGAATAACGTCTATTCACCGCCATGTTAATATTTTCAATTGAATAGGACCAGTCAAGAAGTGATAAGGCTCAGACGAGTAATAACCGATCCAAAATCTATGTCACACTAACTAAATTTAACATTCGCCATTCGGAGGGTAACAACAATTCGGTGCATTGCTTCACCGGATTTAACGACCCATATACGTCAGTTACACGGTAGAGTACGTACCCACGTATAATCAAACGGTATATCTTTACTCGCATCTATGGAATAATTTGCTCCAGAATCCCACGAGCGCAGCTCGAGGGAATGAATTGCAAAAAAGAAGTTAAAAACTAGACTGCATAAATTTGTATACGTCGAAATAGATTTTACATAGATTCGGAGTATAAATTTTTGTCTCTATTTTCACTCCGGTATGAGAAAAAAAAAAAAAAAAATTGAAAAAATGTTATCGCCGAATCTGCGTATAGCAGCCTGTCTGCATCGCGACGTCTTCGAGTAACATCATATCTTCTGACATGGAACGTCTGATCGATTTTGCATCGGTTATTTCTTGGTCGTTTTATTTTCGCCAACAACCTTCGCCTGACAGTTCGGTTACTCTGAGAAAATGACACTCAAGAAAACTCTGTTAGATATACGGTATCGTGTTATCGTTTGGTATTTCAGTGTCTGGAGTACACGGAACTGTTTCGGATTGAGTATCAGTGTGCATTGTAGTACGTAACGATTATCGTCCCAGCACAGGCGTCTACTATTCTATTCCGAAACCGTAATCTTCTGCGTAATAGATTAACCGTCACTCGACTTAGACGGTCGCAACTTCAATTATGTAGCACAATATTTTCAAGTCACGCAAATGAGTGAAATATGCCATGTCGGTCAGTTTCAAACACAAAATTGTCTTCATCTTCAAGATTTGGAAGTGGTCTTGCCTTCGTGATCAGGGTACGCAGACATATTGAGCCATCGAGGCATGGCCTGATTAGGATAATCCCGTCCGTATTGTATCAGAAACATCAAACGCGTATGCGATATTCAGAAGCAGGTATACACACGGACAGAGTATAATGGGTATCCCGTAGCTGCACGTATTGTGGTCGAACAGTTTCTTTGTCGTGACATGGGCGCACGGATTTGAGCTGTGTGTTGATCTAGAACATTAGTACTAGAACATTAGTACCCTTGTGTAGGTGTTTCACGTATCGCGTCGCACCTTGCTACCTACTATTCAACGGCAAGAAATAATTAATCCAACTCGTACGCCGAGTAAAGGGCGCTTGACGGTTCGCCATTGAATTAAATTAGTCCTTGAAACGGTTTGATATTGTACGTGACGTATGCTACTTGAACGCGGAGTTGAAGGCTTCTGAAATAATTACTGCCAAAACGTTTGCTTGGAGGTGCTCCGAGATTACAGACTGAATCAATCCCATTTCCGGTGCGAAACTTTGGGATCTTTCAAAATTCTAATTGCCTGTTTGTGCTTTTTGAGTGTTGTCAGGTTTTTCTGATCGTGTTGTGTCGCGATAAATTCCAACTCTCTGAAGGTCGAGGAGGTGGCGGATGTTGAAGGGTGTCTCCCGTGCCCCAGGGTAGCTTTAAGTCTATCACGTCGATATACGGTACGTTGGTTATCATCGATTAATCATTACGAGTAGGAAGTTTTCCGTCAGATCTACCCGGCAATAAAGCCGTAATCAGATAAGTTTGACCAGCGGGTTTTGGTTATCGGTATAGGTATCACGTTTATAGCCTAGCCGCTTTCATTCTCATTTTGTCACGGAGATGCGGCATTCGTTTTTACGGTTGAAAATAATATATTCAAAAGAAAAGTATCGTCGTTAAAAAATAGCTCGAAATCTATATTATCAACCGGTGGGATGACCGAATTATGGTTGTAAAAAGTTTCGATATCCATACGAGCAAAGTCCGGAAGCCGTGCCATTTTACGACCGGTATAAATTTCTGGTACTTACTACAGCGAACCACCCGACGTTAGGATACCTTTATATTCTCATAGTTCTAAAGCCAACCAGTACCGTTACAAGCTCCACTCGATTCACCGGGAATACACGCTTCGGGCATCCTGTTTTGCACATCAACAATTTCCACGTTCTCCTATCCCTCTAATTAACAAGGGTTTGTTGCCGTAGGTATAATCTACCAGCAAACACCCAAACGGTTCTCAACTCGATAGTTAACTCATCCATTACGAACACGAACATTATCGATTCCTGAGGATTGTCCGCGTCTGCGAGAATTTATTCTAGTCGCAAAATATAGTCGAGCTTTCCTTGGGCACGGTTTGTGATAGTGTGTTAATACTGGATGTGGTCCTTACAGCAAAGCGAGGGATTACAAAGGTGAATAATGAGAGTTTTGTACCTTTCGCATTGCCGCAACGTCCATGAGGCGATTATCCACAAGGAAACCATGAAGACTAGAAGCACAGTGCCCGGACAGATGGTCATCAGAGTCTTCAGAACAAACCTAGTGTTGAAGTTTATCCGATTTAGGGCACCTATACTCCTCGACGAGGCGTCGGTGAAGAGTTTAGAATGCAGGAGCATCACTCGACAGATTAGATATAGCCTCAGGAACATCGGTAGCGACAAGGTGACGTCGTATGGGACCCACTTAGACCCGATGTCGCCACCCTTGTTGGCCAGCTTAGTCGTCCACAGGAAGTAATATTCCCCTGGTATAGGATGTATCGCACAGATGATTAGCTCAATGGATATCTGAGAGATTCGTTGCCATGTCATTGCGATTCGCCAGTCGTCAGCGCAGTTGTCGATCATGAATAACTGCGGGAACAATAAGAGACAGTGAATAGATAAGAAGACGAAAGAAAAAAAAAACAGAAGAAAATTCGATCAATCATTACTCCTCGCTTTTTTCTGGAGTCCCTTTCAGAACCTCTCAATTCTTTAAATTCTGGAATTTTGCCCAAAGATATTTCTAACCCACCCTCTACCTCGGTGACGACCATCGCGTCATTTATCTTGGACGTCGTGTATACTACGAGAGATAAAATTCCGAATATATATATATATATATATATATATATATGTATATATATATATATATGTACCTACGGGGGTGAATTTAACCATCGTGAAAAAAATTTTCGCGTTAAAAAGAACAGGCCTCCTCTTCATTGCGAGTTTTAATTATTTCACAAATTCCTGTAAATTCCATTCGCTGTAGCTTGATGCATCAATTTGTAGAGCATCACAATTTCAAACACTACATGAAAGTTTGCGAAAGGATAAGAGCGAAGAAGTTATCTGTGAAAGTTGAAACTTAGGTTGGTTTTTCCTTTCCCAGTAATGAATAGTAATGATCGCAGTGTAGCATCTGGGCGACGAAACACGATCGTTGTTCACATTTGCTTAAACAAATGATGAACACGTTATAAAATATTAAGCCTGCTTATGTGTGACAGCGGTGAAACAGTATAGGCTAATGAATATAAATACACGAACCGTGTCATAAATCATCCTATCTGCATAGCTTACGGTATTCATAAGGGAACAAACCCGCAAGTTTCACCTCATCGAAATCGGGATCATATTTCATTGTACCCGATGGTGGAGGAGCATGCAAAGCATTTGAAGCTGATGAAAAGCTTTCCAGGATGTCACCCTCCACAATAATTAGAAAATCAGTCAGGAGGTTGAGTGCTTGATCGCAACGCTGAGCTGTAACCACGCATGTCAACCACTTAATCCCTCTGATTCGTCTTTCCGGTAGTCCTTTGAGTTTCTGTGTATCAGTGTACATGCGGTCGCCAACTAAGCTGTCGAGATACGAAGCAGCCATTTAGCTCCGCTGAATTCCAATTACATATACTGACGTTATCCAACAGGCCAATTTGTCCTGTACCACTAAAATGCACGTGTGAGTTATACCGCTGGTCCCACGGATGTTCAATTTTCAACTGGTTTATTTTAGACAAAAGAAATCTGAAGGCACGCCTTGTTTCAGTCAAATCGCTTTCCGATCTAAAAGTATTGTCGAGGTTGGGCTTTCGGAAAGATAGGAATCCTCCCCATTGTTTAATTGATTAATCAGCGACGAGCCTTGATTTCCAGTCGTCAATCTTAGAAGTTGGGTTCGGGTCCATCTGACCTGTATTTACGGAGGTAACAATACGGACATTGGAGAACCCAGCTAATTCGTAACTGTCTTTGGGTGACGAAGGTTCGACGAATATCACCAAATGAATCACACATAGGTCGCATCATGGCCGTGTTCAAAAATTGATTCCTTTCCTCGAAGTCTTATACAGTTTTCCGGACTCATCGTTCATCAATCAAAGAAGATTTCAACAATGTACTCCGTGCCTTTCCACACCGGAAACTAACGGTGCTTCGTTTGTCCAATCATTCGTCAACAATTCCTGACCATGATTGCTCTTGTGCGAAGCTCCGAATAAATTGAGTAGAGTTGGGTCCTGACTCTATTCGGTCCCTATGGTTGTGCCCACGCATTTGATCTATTATTGATCGAAACACAGAGCTCTGTTTCCTTTTGATTCTAAAAGACGGGGATACCTCTGATACAGTTCAGGAGCTCGCAAAGCTTCCGACCCATTCGAAGATAACTTGAAGATTCGGATGCATTCGAGTTCTATGAAGAGATGAGCAGTCGACTGTGATGTCGGAGGCTGCGTTGGATCGAATCTAAGGTTTAATACTTGTAGCGCACATGCCTGAGAATCGCACATTAGAACACTACCGTGTTTGGGTAGGATTTCGCTTCTGATACACGGATCGATGAGAATAGTCATTTTCAAAGGGAGGCGGATATTAACGATGGCTTATCTGTTGTCTCGTATTGTCGTATAGATTTTAGCTGACTCGTGGTTCAATGTTTGGATTCAGCCAACTGCACGGTAGTTCTGAACGAGATGAAGGAAAGGAAACTTGCTTCATAAAACCCCCAGAGCTTTGGCGACTCGGCAAACTGACCAATCACTATAACGCGCCCTTGGAACGGGTCCAAAATCCTAATACGACAATCACGGAATTTACAATATCGAAAAATCCGTGGATTAGGATTAAATCAACCAGTTTTCACCCAGAGCTGCAGACTGGTTCGAAATTATTGAACTTCTTATTTGGTTCATTTTCGGTTGAATAAGTTGGAATATTTTTTCCAGCAAGTTCACTGTTTAAAACTGTTGGGCATGGATGTTCCCCAAAAAACAGAAACTGCTGTCTCACATTTGAGGTATTATTGCCACAATTCAAATTCTTGTCTACTCGGTACTTTATTAAATAAATAACAGCAAAGTACGGAAACACAATTAATATTAGCATTTTGGAGTGGCTGTATTATGAAAGGCGGAATATTTACCGTTGTGGCAGCTATTTATTTTGATAACAGCTCGTCAGGGGTCCATAATCAACCGATAAAGCCCGATGCCAGGGAAGCTAGAGTAGCTAAAAACGAAGTTGATGCGTGAAACTGAGTCTTTGAATCGCCTCGAAAGTCTTACGAACTCACGTCACGTATTATAGAACTTATTGGTCGATAGAATTACCGCGTCCCTTGAACGAGACTAGACTCTCTTCGGCGCCGAATATTCGGAATGGTGTTTTGAATTAATGATCGACCCTTTTTTGGTTCTCCGACGAAACAAAATAGCAGTAGAAGTAGCGATAGTAAAATTATCGGAATCTCGTATACCCCGAAAGATTGGACGGTGGAGCTCAAACTCGAAAACTAAAGCGAAACCCTTTCGGTGAAGGCTACCATGTAAACGAAGCAAACATGGCCAACATGAAACGATAGAGAGAGATCTGCCAATATTTGTCGTTAGTAACCACTAAACTTCGTGTTACTCGCAGAACTTTGCCTCTGATTTTGGACCCCACTAGCCGTCTGGCTACGTGGTAAATTTTACCTTTGTTGGTGACATTCGATAAATATCCACTCTCTGAAGACGTTATCATCTGTAGAAGGAGATAGCCTTTTTCCCGAGAGATAATGGAGTCATTAGCCCATGGCAGATCCACCATTAACTAAAAAGCTTTAGAGACGTCTGACCAACTGAAGATAAGAATGAAAGAGTTAATGTTTCGATGTTGGATTTTGTGAGAAAAACTAACCTCCCACAGGAAATGAGACTAAAACAAAGACCAGCAGGAGTGTGTATTCTCGACCCGCTTTTCTCCTCAAAAGCAGCAAAAAACCATTCCGGTGCCAAAATAAATGTCGGCTCGGTTTGTAGCCGGGGAATTTTATTGCGGGGGGAGAAAGACGTCGTATTTGTATGTTCGACAAGAAAAGACGGAGTCAACTATCTGGTAAACGGAAGCTTAGGTAGGCTGTTCCATGTGATAAATGATCTTATCTGAAGCAATGCCTGAGGTATACAGCATCGGCCGAACTTCCTCTTACACACAACAGGGTCAGATGACTCGTTCGACTCGTACGATGTCGTATTTATCGTTCGGTAGTTCCTGTTCGCTTCAACTGCAACTTCAAGTCCCTGGGGTAATATATTGATCAATAACAGGCTCTCTCAGACGTCCGGACGAGTCCTTAGATATATAAGATACCCATTGTGCGATGTACAAAGATGCTCCTAACCTCGGAGTCTATTGTGAAAATTGGTGGAAATTCAGATCGTGTCATTTCAAAAGCCTAGATAAATGGCGAATCAACCTTCATCATCATCGTCGTCGTAGAAGGATCAATGTATACCTACTTCAAAAATAGATCTGATGTATACAACGTGTTCGATTTCCAATCTGGCCGGGGGGAATGAGAAAGAAATGGAATCAACTGTATTACGTACCTGAACTTCTAAGGCATGATAAGCAGATATGAGGCCAAGCAGTATCACAGTAGACATAGAGATCAGGGTTTTCAGGGCGGTTGAGTAAAACGAGGCCTGAAACAGATTAAGACATTCTAATTAATGACGATGTAAAAACGACACACGGAAAACATGACTATAGAGCATGAAGAAATATTCTGCGTGCCTCCGGCACGTTGCAATTTTTGGCTAAACTGAACTCTCACAGCAAAAATCAAAAGCCTTATGTCCAAGTGTCTGCGGTTAATCCATTCTTATCATTCCATCTCCATTTCTGTTTCCATTAGAATTCATACCTAAAGTCGCATAATCTGGGATCCGTCACGAACCGTCAACCCATAAAGTGTCCCAAGGGAAAGGTACACCGAGCCTTCAGAGTAGGGGATCCTCAATTCAGTAGCAGATTGTGACGTGGCTCATTCCACCCCTGAACCTCACGTATATATGTACTTTAATTGAACCACCCTGGAAGACTGGTATAACCTTGGGAACTTCGAATTAGGTCGGACGGTTACTGTTTGAGCAGCTCAACCTTAAATCCAGTATCCCCTAATTGCTACTAGTGGTTTGTCCCGTGGTCAAGGTGGGTCAAGGGTTGGGTTATTTCCTCCCCCCGACCTGCCCCGGCGCTATATAATAAGAGACAGTCTGTTTCAACCCCGTTCAATCGTACGGAAATTGTCCCTCGTCGAGTCCTGGAGTCACGTTCAGATACATAAAAAGAAATAAAGAAATATTTCTTAGAAAGAAGGATATTCAAATATCCTCGGAGTACTTTGGTGTTTGTGTACGTACAAACGTAGGCCGGAAAGTAAAGGAGAATCGAGCATGGTTTTTATGCGTTAGAATGTTCGCGGGATCTCTAGAATTTCAATTCAACTCTACTAACTTGACTAAGAACACTTTAAACACCGAGAAAACTCATACTCATACATACATACAACTCCTAAATACCACTGATACTTTGATAAAGTGTAATTCGTTAGAATTCGCTTATTTTGGGTAGTGGAACTAAAGCAACAGCCGAACCGTAGCCACCCTGATAGAGTTATCCGGTATTCCACGTTATCAAAGTCTAACTTGATCAGTCGTGACCTGTTTTCTGAAAATAATAATTTCTTGAAAATCTAGAACTACGCGATAAAAGTGGATCTGAGTGATATATTCGGTAATTTAATACCGGAATAAAGCTTTAACGATGATAACGTAAAATGAAAAATTTCAATTCGTTACCAACGGGCTGCAATTATATAATAATTATCGAGTTGAGTGGGTACTCGGATGCAGTATACCATCACGTTTACTACTGGTACCTATATTAATTATTTGTTGTAACGTTTCTAGTTGTGGTTTGTGCTAAATGTTCATCAAGGTTCTCCGCAAGCGTCACGTGTGTGTGCCAGTTGTCCAATGACCGCTTCACGGTTATGTGGATACATGTGTTTATCTTTCATTTTATTACCATAGTCCTCTCCTTTTTTCAGCTGTGGCTCGCATTTTCGCGATAACAACACGAACCGCACTAAATTTGTGTGTGCAGTAATTCCAATTTGAAAGCGTTATTTTTTCCTTTTCTTTTCCGTAAACCTGATTCTATCGTTGTTTCACGATCAGACGCACGAACCCAAATGAATCACTGAATTGAAAGAATATCGGATCTTATTAACGACATTTTTTGTCCACGTGGACCCGTGTTTGTGATGGTGGATTAGGGATGTATTGTTTTTCGGGTTAGGTAGACAAATTAAATTTCTCTTCGGAGACGAGGGCGTATCTGGTAATTTGATTGATTTCTAACTTGTGACCGAAAAGCGACGCCCAAGAATCTTCCGACGTTACGATACTTCAAGCCTGAAAAGTTTCTAGAAGTAAATCGGGTCTGCTGATTGTAAGTTCCGAACAGAAATCCCACAAACATCAAATGGACGGGGCGATATGAGAAGTTGACTACGACTGTTATCCGATACTATATCCGGTTCCCTACTTCACGAAATGAGCCCGATAAAGAGCAGTAAAAAATCATCCATGAACGATACTCAATTATTCAAGATAAGAATTTGTAACGCGATGTGTCGTTCCAAATGGAACCGAAAATTGATGGCTTAGTGCGTGACGGTAACTCACCCGGCGGTATCAGGCTCTCATTATAGTCTCGTGGCTTGCATCCCATCCACGATAACGTCGTTATTTAGAGCTACGTGTGTACATACATGTTTCGATTGTACCACGTGCCTTCATATTCTGTGAGCGTTGAAATTTGTGCCGCAGATCCATATTTTTATCGTCTGATCCGTTCTCAAATATCGAATTAAGCGCTGATTTCCATTCATCCTAAAGCCAAGTTGTTCCGGTTTGCATATTCATATACTACATACATTCAGTCGACCAAAGTGGAGAAATTCAACTGACAACTACTTAGCTCACTCGGTTCTAAGTCAAACCGGAGCCTTCCTAGCTGTAGAAACCAACGAGGTTTATAACCTTTGAAGGACTAACGTTATCCGTACACAAGATTGCCGGGGGATGTTCTGAGCCGGGATTTTGACTCTCTATATCAGTCGAGAGCTTCTCTCTCCCGTGGGTAATGCTCGACGGTATAACCAGAGATTAGAATATATGTATAAGCGTTCGGTCTTACGAGGAAGCCATAAGACTAATTGGGCGCAGCCCATGTGTTAGGCCTATCATATAGTTCCAAGTAGGAAGCCTAAACCTTCTCGTGCGTGAGCTGTAAGTTATAGCTCAGTGAGAAAGAGGTGAACATATTGAATTCCACCCTCCGTACATTCCATTGAATGTCGCTTAAATAGAGTGGAGCTGTGATACGGATGAGCGGAATTAAGCCACTTGCACCAAAACCCGTCGACGAGCTTTTTCCATGCATCGTCAATCTTTGAACTCCGAGATATCGGGGATGAATAATTGACCGCCATTTTGGTACCGTCCAGAAACTGTGCACACAAATTATTATCAGTGGTGATGGCGCAGCGGACATTATCATGTGGTGACCGTATGAGGAATTACGTCTTCTAGATAGCTTAGAGCACCGTTGATGTACGGTAACAGTGCGTAATAATATACGTAACTGTCCGTTCATAGAGTAGATAGACGTCTCTGGGTGATAGTTTACCTCCCGTGTCCTCAATTACGTGCGATATGACCACAGTACGGATTGCCTGACGTTCATTATGAATATTTGCCCGGCTTACACCGGACTGGGTGGAAGCCTCGAGCCTGGAGCCTCGAAATCCTAACCTTGATATTCGTTATCACGTTATCCCAACTCTGCGCCCTATCTTTGATAGATGAAAAAAAGTTTTCATGAGAGATCCCTTCAATTGTGAACTGCGTCTCAGAGATGATGAATGATTAACAAGTTCCTCGGCACGTTTCCGCAGCTATTACCTTGAACACTTGAACAGATTTTGGCAGCCAAGTTCCGAACTGATACCTTGGAAAGAGCGACTAAAATATTTAATAATCTTAGGCTTGGATCGACGTTCCGCCTCTAACTTCACCGGGCGAAGTACTTTATAACAAAAAACTTTCAATTCGCTACCAGACGATCAATACTCAGCCAATGATGTCGAGGAAGCTAATTGTATTTTGACGGCAAAAGGGGGTAGAGCTGCTCACTGGCAAGCATATCAACTACTGTGGTTAGGCAGTACGTGAGTCTCGAGTTAAAACTTTTAATACACAAAGTTCAAGTTGGGCTTTAATCGAATTACAAGTACTAACTACAAGACAGTGACTCGTGCCAGTAGCTACTGTCAGTTGAGCGTCAAAGAACAGATATAGTTATACCTATATTCAGAATCAAGAGGCTCCGAGAGAAAAAGCTCACGAGTTACTTAATTGGGGCAACGAGCATACTGCTGAACGAGGACAGCTCGCTTGGATAAAGTTTTCAAGAAAATTCATTTCATATCCGGAAGGATTTCTCTCCCGATGCAATGGTTCGGACGTTTCTCCTTTGCTCATTCCCTTCGTTTTAAGAATCCCCGGAGTCTGAAGATAGGAAGCGGACCAAGAGTCCTTGGGATTCGAAGTGATTGCTGAAATCCAGCGCAAGATCTATAGCAGACGTTGATATCTCCTCTGCATTTCATTGAAATGCAAATCTACCTTTCGTTGAGGATTCTTGGGATTGTGGGAGCCTGGACTTAAACAGGGCTGCAATAGGTATCAATCTACGTACAACAACTCGACCAGATGAGTGATGGAATTTCTGTTTTCCCAGCCGGATGATAAAAACCTCTCCAAGATGTTGAGGAAAAGGGTAAAAGAAGCTTCCGTTATCAACGAGGCTCAACACAGTCAGCACACAAAAAACAGGGTGATTACGTGAGGGGGTTTGTTCAGGATGACGAGACAAAGTCGGAGACGAGGTATTAAGAGGATCAACGACGGCATACAAATTATCAGCTCCTCCTACCCCTTCGTTCATAAAAAAGATCGCGACGACATGTCACCTTAAACATTCACTACCCTCTCCCTTTACAATTACACGGGTAATTTGAATGCCTTGGAATAGTTACAGCACGGAAGGAATCTAGCAAGGACTGAGTTCAAGTAATGGTGGGCTTGGTCGAATACGCTGATTGGAGGCAATTTAGTCTTGTTCTACGGAGCTTCGGGGTACGTCGAGTCGTTTAAATTACATTGCTCTTAGTTTTGTGGTGAGAGGGATAATGGCGAGCAGTTCATACTGCCAAATATCACTCACCAAGTTCCCGAAAGGGACCTCATCGTATGTCAGCGCTGGTTGCATAAAATTTCCGCGTGTTAAGATCGACGTTGATTGGAACCAATGCGCAATCTTCAATCATGGATTTCGCTCTCTCATCCGTGATGCAGTAAATGAACAGAGGAATCGTTGTAGCATGAACGAGGCTAATCATTGCGGATCTCATACATTCTATAATGTTCACTAACGAGAGACATGTCTCACTTTGACGGTACAAGCAAACTGAAATTATAATTCCAAGGTATTGTTGTTCCCGAGCTAAGACAGTAGTGGGTGGTATAAGCTCCTTCGTCGTTTGCTCAAGCTCTGTGTTGAAAACTTCACGTATAATCCCTTCTACCATTAATACTGACTGTTCAGAAAAAATTGTGTCGCGTGAAATCCTGTTGTACAACTTTGTCACGAAGAAAGGTAGGTATATTACTTCATTTCATTCTGATTTATTTAAGCGTAATTTCGTTGAGTGGAACCACGTAAAAAGTTTCAAGTACAATCTTCCTTTGACATTGAAATACATAATTCTCTCCAAGGTTCTGTCGCCCATTTCTGCAGATAAACTCTCCACTCCCGCTCAAGCATGCGCTGGAATAATGCTGGTTCATTTTATATGTCCGCTGCATTCCGCAGTGCTTTTATCAGCTGCTTTTATCGCGAGCAGCGCATCGGTCTTGCACAAGTCTTTCTTTGCCTTCACTTCGCTTTATCTTCAATTCGGTTTTTATCTTGAGTTATTGATTTTTGTATCTCAGATTCTTTCTTTTGATTCGAGTTGACCTACCCTCCACTCGTTTGATTACGAAACGGAAATATAAACAAGTTGTTGACGTGACGTAAAAAGAAATGCACGCCAACAAGACAAAGTTTACTTCCATAAAAACTTTCGGATTGACTGCTTCCTCATCGAGGTATTAAAACTTGGTATGTATATCTTGGTATATCGAGAGCGGTGAAAAATGATCACTGATATAAATGGTTACCGAGCTTGACGGGCCTGAGCCTCGCTGATTCAACCAATCTTATCCGCATTCCGATCGTCGGCTTAGAAATCTCTCTCACTCTTTTTCCAAGATACAGATTTTCGGAAGAGATATCTTTAGGAAGATGAATTTTTTGGCGGATACGATAAAGGAGGGATTACAGGGTCGGGTAGACACGTCGCTGATAAAGGTTACCCCAGACTGCGCAGAAGCAACCCGAATGCGTGAAATATATCCATAAACTTATCGGGGCTGTTAACTGTTATGCCAAACGTTATGAGATTAATTATTCTCATTAGTCGTTTATCCAATCAAGAGTTTTCTTTTGCGTGTTCTTGAGCGTTTAAAGTTGGTGGTTTGCCTTAGCGAGTATTGACATGGCTTCTTTTCACAATTTTGTTAGCTGTTGTATTTTAGAGTCAAGTTGCCAGCCGGGTTTGGGATAATATCTGACCCAAATACCCTGAATGATATTTCGTTATGGTCCTAAAATATTATCGGATTCCTTGCGGGTAGCCAACGACGTTAAAAAATGGCTCAAGGAATGTTTTATATCTTGGATCGTCCGAAGAAGATAAAATATTGCTGAAGGGTGCGATAAACGTGGCGGCATCAGGCGATATAAGAACGAATCCAAGGAGATGAGCACCACCATTACCGAAATTAATTCCATCACCATTTCGAATGCAACGTTTCTCCAAAGTCTGCTCCTTTTTTCTTGCGGGTATAATCCTGACTTATTTCACAACTTCGTCTAGTCTTGAAGTTTGTGGACAGTTTCAGATGAATTCTACCCGACGATTTACGTACGGTCTGAAGTTTTGAATCTTCGAACCGTCACCTTTTTTTCAGGGCATATATTATTTATCATTTCACAGGGATTATCATAATCCCATCAATTTCTGCATCAAGCTCACGAAGCATTTTCTACTGAACCGCAATTTGCGAATTTTACTACAAGAAACCGTCTGTCACGTACAGGGGATGTACCTCCGACTACCTAAAGAGGGTGAAAACAAGTCGAATAAAAATTCATTTTCTCAGGTTTACGATCAAAAGGAAGAAGAGCTTGCGCGTAGAACAGAGCCAACCAGGATTTAACATGACGTCAGCGTAATAAAAATAAGACTTTTTACGAGTGAAGATTCCATTTTTTTTATTTTTTTTTTCGGCAAACTTTCATCCTCCACGGTCATTGCCTCGGGATACTCTAATCACGTTTTGTGTTCTTGTCACGTTCCGTAGTAAATCCAGATGTCGACGCTACCGCGCAATCTTCGGCAACCAATTGTAAATTCCTCCGTCACGTAAACATTGCGAATTACCCAAGTATCAAGTTCACTATGGCGGAACCAATATTGCCGATCCAAAAGTGGAAAATCCGTTATATTCCCGTTAAATTTGATTTTCTATTATCGTTTCAACTCCCTGGTTATAAAATCTGAAGCCTTACTATGAGGGATTGGTTTTTATATCCACCCCGTTATAAATCACATGCCATATTTTGTCTCTCAGAATACGTGAAAACCAGACCCCAATCTCGTAATCGATGACCCTTGAATCCGCAGAGTATTGAGATTCAAGAAATTATTCTCAAAAGAAAATCACAAATATTTCACTTCTCACAAGTGGCCATTCAGTATTTAAGAGTGACATTCCATTCTTTAGGAGTAAAAATTGTGCCAATCCAGTTTTTTCATCCGATAATCCAACAGACATATCTTACCGCCTAATCCCACTGGTGCTGACTGAACGAGCTTAGCCGATTTTTGAGGCAGGAAAATTCGACTCGAGGGAAAACTTCTCGAGGAACGTGGCAAGCTAGAACTTACAATTAGCCAGAGGATATTGGCTCCGTATAGGATTTCCGCCAGCTTCTTTTAGAGACTCCTGCCGAAACTTGTCAATATGGGACTTTACGATTCACATACAGACTCCCGAGAGCCGCGGTAAAGATAAATCGCGTGCCTATTTAGCAGGATTTTGGGTCGAACGAGTTCTACTTCTGTGGTCCGATGGGCGGGTCAATTCCATTCGGAAAAAGCCGTAAAACATTGGGACTATCTGGCCGGCTGTCCTCGCGGTCAGGTGAAGTTCTGATTAATCATTCGTGTTCCGACCTAAGCGATTGGGATATCGGATTTAATTCCGACACCGGAACTGGGGTTAGCCCGACGTGCTACTGAATTTCAATTGAAGTTATCGACGAAAATTTGGACGACTGCCAGGAGTTTGATTCGTCAAGTGGACTCCCACGTCTCTCTCTCTCTCTTTTTCTCTCTTTTCGTTAACGAGTTGGAGCATTTTCACCTCCTCTTTCGTGCTACGTGAAAAATTTAAACCTTTACTATTTTTTTTCCCCCGAAGCATTGATCGCTACTTTTTTTTCCAAAGACGTGATAAGGAATTGGCCAATTTTTTGGATTCTTTTTTCCAATCAGCGTGATCATTGAAATGGTAATTTCTTGGTTCTTTTGAGTAACGGATTATTACATTTCGTCAAAATTTACTCCATTTGGGTTAATATCGGTTAAAATGTATTATGTAATCCTTTACGCAAGCATCGCGTGTTCGTTTGATCAACGACGTTTAGATGGTTCAGATACGAGGACAGAGGGGAAAAGCGAGAGTTTATTAATATAAATGTATAGCTAAACACGCATGTAGAATCGTATACGTTAATTTCAAGTTTTTGCTAGAATTTCATTCCCGATTATCAGCCATAACGAAACGCAGTAATACATAAAATGAACCGTTTCCACTAGGTACGTAAAAAGCTTTCACGATTAGTGATGGTGATTTAGAATTTTTTGCTACGTGAACTTGCAGTTATGCAATTTGTACTCAGTTGTGCTTGCAGGGGGTAGGTTTATTCGTTTCAACGAGTAGCTACGCAGCTCGTTGAGCTCATTGTTGCTTGTCGTTTCAGAGAAAATAAACACCACACATTTTGTAAACTGTTTGAATAAGTTACGATTGAAAAATTTTTTTTTCAACAAAAAAAAACATGTTTTCCTGAGTTCTTTCACCTGCCTATCTAACTCCAAGTGAATACCTATACTTCATTTCATAACGAGAAACCTCGCGGTCTCGTAATACCGACTATTGTGTGATGTGGAAGCGAAAAAGTTTTGATTAAGAACCTTCGTCCTAGAGTTATATTTCACGAAAGTTGTGCACTACTATTTTCAATATCATTATCTTCAAGATTTATTGTACAGTGAAATCATGGTGACTTGAAATTTACGTTGATATTTGCATTTCATGTTTATAACAGTATTTTCTCTTTTTGAGCGATTCAACGGCTTGTAAAATAATTGGATTTTCAAGGAGGTAGAGACATAAGAAGATAACTGAGATACCGTACGTCGTAGAGTCAGATGGAAGAGGCGGAATTTGTAATCAGATAACAGGAAGAAAACATAACAAAATACAAATAGTGACGGAGACTCAACGAAAAGTTGACCCAGTTAAAAATCCCCCTCGAATTTCGAGGCCACTCAGATTACCCGCTATTCCACCTAGATCGGTAAAAATTCTTACAAAATTTTCCTAGTCGAAACACGGAAAGATTTCGACGTTTTATTTTAATTTTCGCACACAAAGTTCGCGATACCAACGATGAATAAAATACACAGCAGGTAATTCTGAAAGTATATTCTGAACGGACCTCGATATTTCCGCGCTCGTCAGACTCATCCGCGATAGTGTACCCAACTTTCGTCGATGTCGAATAAACAGATTCTTGATTTTGCTCAATTTTTCATTGGTCCAGAATCTAGATATATACTCAAAGTTTGCTCTAGACACACAGTAGCAGCCAATTTCAGCAGGGTGCAGCGTTGGCTCGCTTCGAAAATAAGAAGGAAATCAAACTTCGAATTTATCCAATCTCCAATTTCCGCTGTTTGCATGAGATGCAGCTTATTATGTCGATCAATCGAGCGTATAGGCAATGAATTGAGACACGAATTTCTGACGTAATTCATCTCTTCGTGACCTTTTTTCGCAAGAATATCGCATTACCTCCAATCTCTGCGATGATATCCACACACAAGTGCAATGGTCTTGATGGACACGTACACCCTCTGATTACTCGATATTGATTTCCGAAGTATACGGAATTCGTGGTTGTGGTTTCAAGCCTCAAACGATAATAGCGTTAAGCAATGTCATCGATATACAGACGTTCCACGTGTTTGTGTACTCGTGTAGTGCATGAGACGAGGTGCCTTTACCAGCTGCTGAATCCTGGAGATACAGTTTAATATCTCTGAGACCTTGCAGCCTGCAGGTTTCAATTAAGTTTATGCAAATTCCGGGACGACGTACAAAATAACGCTGCCGGAGTCGTTTGGGGTCGGGTGGTCTTCAATCTTGAGTCTGGGGCTCGCTTGATTTTAGATTAGAGTCGCGCTGGTACTTCTTGGGCTCTCTGTCACCTTTAAGAGAAGGTTATCTCCGCACTCTGGACGTCCGGGTTAAACACTCCCGCAAATCTTGTCAAAATTTCATCGTCCACGAAGCTAGTGAATAATTGTTAATTAAATCCCCACGCAGATAAATGAATCGTCTCTCACAGTCTCTTCAGTCTTTCAAGGATTTTCTTCAAATGTGTCAAATAAAAGTGTACCAAAGTTTATCAGTCAGGCAGTATCTTTCGTATTCACGAGCCGAGATAAGTCACCCGAGACACATATTATCTTTTCCGCAAAAAGAAGGGTAGACAAAAATAGAAAGAGAACGAGAGACCGAGAGAAGGACAGAAACTTTCTTATCGTCGCAAGCTCGCGCCTCCTGGCGTGGAAACTTTACTCGTCGTTCTCGCTTCTCTTTTCCTTCTTCCTATTTTTCCCTCATCGGTCCATGTTACACGAGATATTCCACACGCCCTTGCCAAACCGTGTAAAATTTTTGCTAGATCTCTCTCACTCCGAGGCGAGGTTAGGGCGAGTTACGATACCGAGCGGGACGTCAGAGATTTATTCCTACCCATCTATATTTCATGGCCAACGATTTGAATCCGAATAGCACCAATCCCGAAGGACAGTTGGTCAGGCCCGGTTAGCGTGGTTACGAATTATTGGAGCGTTATAAGTAGTACGTATGGAGGCTGGGAGGTATTATTTCTATTCGCTTTCCGTGCGTTGTGGATGAATGATTGCTTCCGTTGATATACCACTGAATCAAGGATACTATCTTGCCTATTGTCTCCTAGACGACCACGACGAAGACACTTAGCTGGAATCACCGAGAAGAATCAAACCAAACAAACCAATGTAGAGAAATCGATGCTATTCTTCATCGTGCAGAACGTCGTTCGTCGTATCAGTCCCTAGGCTTTGTGAACCACAAGCCAGGGTTCAGGCTCTGGTCCTGATCGCTTAGCGCCGGTTTGATAAAGCCATCGAATAAGCTACTTATCACTGAGTATCACGGTCCCGTAGAAGGTGGCTGGATAATATCGCGAATCACTGATGACGCAGTGGAAAGTTAGATTCCGTTGAATGACAGCACATAAATCAGTGTGAATATTCTATACAAAATTGTTAAGCTAGATTTGAATCTATACTACGGAGATGAAAAGCGTGGAGGTGCCTCATTAGCAAATGCCAAAAGTAAGAAAATATCGCGTGCAGTCGGTGGATTTATCAGCCCCGTTTAATTCAGTTCGTGCTTCCTAACCTTCGAGCTCATTATAAACGACGATTCTCCTGAATTCATGACGCCGGTTCTCTGAGGAAGCTGTTAACACTTACTTATCCTGCTAAGATCCCACAGGACTTTTCGGATTAGTTCAGGGATGGACTTCGTCAGCTGTGTGACTAACCCTAGCCGGCAAATCTAATTCAAACTTACGGGTAATAAGTTGCATCCCCGTCCCCATCTCCCTCTGTTCCTTGATCCTCTTTGCCTCACCTTTCCTAAGGGTCGTTCGTCTTCCAGTGGAATCAAGTAACGAAGAACCTAAGACAAGGGGCGATGGCGGAGGAAAGACGGACCATTGAACCTGAGACAATTGAATCTTCCCTTCACCCCGTTTGAACCGATAACCCCGACCTTTCTAGGATCGTTGAATAAAATTTGTTACATTTGTATGTACCTGAAGACGTAATTTCTGTGACATCGAGAAACTGTTCTCTTATCAATTAATTGTCACGCGCTGTGATTTTGATATGTACTACTTGAACGATATTTCCTGAGCAAAGCTCCACTCGCCTCCGGGCTTTTGGTCATAGGATTAACAAATAACTCCAGGCGGGGTTCAATTCACTGCGGATTGAGCAAATATTTGGTACCGGAAGCGTTCGTGATTTGTTCGGTGTTATTTTCTCCGTATATTTGACGACGTGGAATGTAAAAGAAAAAATAGTCTAAGGTCGGAAGTCAAGTCGGCAGGATAAATTCTGAGTTCAAGAATTATCGTCGGACGAAAAGCAGGGAGGCGTTACGGCCTACTGAAAGTGGCTACGATTTCCGCTGGAATTGAAATCGTTTGATGGTAAAAAGAAAAAAAAATAATCGTATCCTATTCGTAGATGTGGGTTCGTAGCTCGATTCAATAAATCAAAGGCGAAATACGAGATACGGTTTCATCAAGGCTTGTAATTATGCGAAGGAAATCTACAATGACCTAATCAAGACCTAGCCGTAATTCTCTCACCTTATAGTACGAAAGCCAGTTACCAAAACCATGTGTCATCGCCACGAGGACAAAACCATATAGAATCGCTAGTTTAGATGACCCTGAACCCGTCTAGGGAGTATTAGACTCCAGAACCCTTGCACAGCCGCGGGGGGTGATTTCTGCTGTGCAAAAAAAAAGGCACACTGTGTCATCGCAAAATGTCTGATTTCGAAAATGTACGTAGTTTTTGTTATTCGATTACTAAAAACCCGATTTTCAGACATTTTGCGCCTTGCGTTTGACCTGAGCGAATTTTCAAAAATGTAAGAAAAATAGCCACCATGTGTCATAGCAATTAGGTTCAAACTGGTTTCAAATCTTTTGTATGACTACCGAGATTACCAAAATCCCGTTTCCAGACATTTTGTGCCTTGCGTATAGCGTTGAAAACGATAAGAACCTCTCGGGACGCCCGACAAATGCCCTTCCGTTTGGTACGCTCGTGTGTCAAGAAAAAAATTCACTGCAGACAATTTGAAAAAAGTTGTCTGATAGAGCCCGTGCAACACTCAATTTGTCTGATATTGTTTAATTCTACATCTGGGACATCGATTCTATCATGTCGAATCGTTTTCAGACATTTTGCGATGACACCGATCGGCAATTTTTTTTACATTTTGGAAATGCTATAAAAAATTAGCGCAAGGAGATTTTTGTCTGAAAATCGATTTTCTAGCATCAATGAAACCAAAATTACCTATAAACATGATTTTCAGACGCGCGGCTATGACACGGTTTTGGATGTGTCATTTTTTTTTTTTTTGTAAATGGATTCCTTATAGGCAGGCGCAAGGGTCTTTTTGTCTGAAAACCGTGTTTACGGTATCTCAGGGCTATCATCTAACTACGTTCCGTAGATCAGACGTTTTGCTATGACACATGATGGCTTTTTTTTTGCATTTTTGAAAATTCGCTCAGGTTAGACGCAAGGCGAAAAATGTCTGAAAATCGGATTTTTGGGTTCGGAGTCATCCAAACTAGCTAATTTATATGGTTTTGCCCTCGTGGCGATGACACAAAAATTTTGGTAACTGACTCTCGTACTATTATTTAACGCTTGCTGGTATTAGTATATTACGATACTAGTGCAAAAGGTTTGTTTTCGCACGAGTGGGAGGTTTGTCGCCCGAGCAAAGCGAGGGTGACAATCTCACGAGTGGAAAAACGACTTTTGCACATGTATCGAACCAAATTTTATATCACAAACGTGGGTGAAGTCCGATTATACGCACGCGAGCGTGCGTAAAGTCGCACTTTACGCACGGAGTGATATAAAATTACTTTCTGTACTCGTGAATTACGATCCAACTTTTGGGAAATGGGTATAACGAGGGAGCCTGGGCTCGTGCAAGCCATCTAAGGTGACGAAGAATGAAAGGTTACTGTCACACAGAAGAAATCGTGTAGAATATATTCAAACCCGTGACATCAGACTCACGATTTGAATTTTTCAATCTTTCCAATCATTTTCCTTCGTCACAGAAAAGAACATCGTGTATTCACTCGGTCGGGTTTCAAAGATGCTGTCTTGGACTATAAACGTGGCAGAAAATTAGATGAGAAAGCTTGGACCACGAATTGGTATGACAATCAGAAGGATGTACGACGATTATGAAGATGATGTTGACTGTTATTATTTGTATTACCATCGTCATCATCATGTAGAAATATTCATCGTCTGCTGGTACGTGATTCAGGCTGCGTTTGACCTGCATTGTAAATAATCCAGAGGGTAGTTCCGCGAACTTTATGAGAACGTGCACTTATCTCCCACGAAGTGCGGGTACTTTTTCGTCGTTCGCGCAGGCTTTAATGGTGGCGGATCCTTGCCAAGCTTGAGGCGATAAACGCCACATTTCACATTTCATGATAGCTTTTCTGACGTAACATCAGACTCGCATCTCATTACGAGACTGCTCGTCCCCAGCTCGAGAAAAACCATTATACCAAGGTTTAATTTACTTTTGGGTCTACTTGTGTACGGAAAGGCTCATAACTTCTTCCGCATGCCGATTAGAGACTCAAAGCTTTCATCGCCACGAGTCTCGCATCCTCTCATGTTCCCACTAGACCGTCTTACTCGTGTAAGCGGATTTCAGCCGTACTTGAGTACCCTTGCAGCTAAACTAACAGCGAGAAGGATCTGCGCTTTGAATTCCGTTTTATTTTCATATTTCCACGTTTAGCTAAATTTAAACATTCAAGACAGAGAAGAAAACAGGATATCTTACTTCCGGTTATAATCGGATGAAGTGGAGACCATCCAATAAAGTTTCGTTAGCGAGCCGTCTTTCTGCTCCAGACTAAGAGTCAAGGTTCTGTAAGGGTGAGCTTCACTGCTGCCATGCCGTACTAGCATTGAACCCCATTCTTATATAATAACACTTGTAATCCTTCTTGATTTCTCAAGAGTATTCGATCCCAAACCACAAGGGTGTAGGTAGCCGTGAGTAGGCACGAGTTTCGTTGCTCTTTGAGGGAAATTCGATACGTTCTACCGACAGCACATGCTTTGACGCAACTCACAGACAAATCCACAGATGCAGTAAATATTTGCACAAAGTTATTTGACCACATGGTCAAATAGCGCTGGTAGGTATATTTGCACGACAAATTCATAATCAGAGAAAACGTTATAGGTATCAGGATTCACGCGGATACTTTTCATTAGGTTAATGACAATTATAAAAGTCTCATCCAATCGTGGCGGTGTGTCACTTGAACCCAAGTGATATTATGTCGACTCCGCCTTTCCAACCCTCGCAGTGGTTTTATTTCAATCATCTTCTAACCGTGACATACATTGTGTACTTTTCATACCGGATTCCTGTTGTAAAACTAGAAGAAGAGGCATAATTAAAGCTGCTATTATTCATCCCACGGTATGAGTAGCGCTAATATAGCAAAAGTGAGGATGATTAAAAAAATTTAATCAAAATGAATTTTTGAATAATTGGACGAAGTTTCCGATGGAAATTTTCTTTTCCACCCTTGACAGATCCTTCACTCTGCTCTCCAGGCTGTCACGTCACCTGCTATGTCCGTTAACCAGAGTTGCTAATTTTATTGGAATAATGTGACGGGTTGGTAGCAGGCATTCCTGATAGACTGATCAGCATCTAACGAACATCTCAATATGCATTCAAATGCCTCAGTGAGCGTCGGATCAATGAACAATTTCGCGCATGTTACCCCCGGTGCAATTCTTCCTCCAAGGTTCCAATAAAAATAATTTAACGACTTTCTCATTATTCAACCCTTCAATTTCCTAAACTAATCAATAATTTTAATTGATGCAGCGTGGCATTCTTCTCTACGTAATGAAATTTTACGATCCATTGTAATATGTTGAATTTAAAATGTCTGAAGGCCTTTATGCATGCATCTCGGTTCTTGACGCGTTATTTCCTCGACGACTATGTATATGCCTCGAATTTGTTCGCCAGGTAATTAATCGATCGATTACTATTCGTGAGCATCCTTTCTTCCGAGTTTGGTTCACCGACGCCGTCTCGAACCACCATCGAATTCAAGTAGGAAAAGGCCTAGAACTTTGATGGAGGTTTTTATTTCATCCTTGAACGCACTTGGCACAGCTAGCAAACAAATCGCGCCGCTACATCGACGCAATGTACTCACAGAAGCTTTGTGTTTAACGGACTGATTGTCACGTTCAGTCGGGCAATTTGCAGTGTGGCAAATACAAGGGGTAAATGATAATTGACGATGGCTGACACGAGTCTATGTACTTCCAATGTACTGGCAGTCGATCCTCTTCTGGTTCCAAACACGTATTTGTATTTATAAAGTGCTACGGTTTCAAGCAATGGCTTTTGTTTCAAATAATCGCTCTTCCATGTTCGTTTATTTCGACTAAAATCTGAATGATGTTAATGCACGAAGTTTCGATCTACTGATATTTTATGCGCGAACCACGCAACACAAGCTCCATATATTGTCAATGAATTTACTCGTGGTGGGATATTTAACGGTAAAAATATTTAACGAAAAAGTAAAAACTCTCGTCTGATTCTTTTTTGCAAGAAGAAAAAAAAATTAAATATTATACAAGGGTCGAGCGACCGCTTAGGGCTACCGTCAAGTGGAACGGACACAAGGTCATCAAATTTAATGCCACTTCTCTTGGAACGAGCTTCGGAGTCCCATCGCGTACCGAGAAACACTGATAAAAATTGTTGGTGTTGAAAATGAAATGAATAAATTCATTATAGCTGGAAATTCGTTGTTCGACGGAAAACGAAATGATATCAAATCAGGATACGAATCTGATTCTCCACTTCCCGGGTCTAAGAACGATGATCAACGAAACTCTGAGCTACATGGCTTTGAGTTTAACATATACTGCAGACAATCTCAAACGTCAGGCTTCCCAGAAACAACGGTTTACTCGGTCCACGATTTACGATTTCGTATAAGCTCGAAGGGGAACATGGGCTTTTCTTACGGAATAGTTCCCGTGTGTTAAGAACCCTGCAAGATCGATGATCCCGTTTTGTTTGTCAGATCATTCATACGGGGGCCGCTTGATATCCGAGGCAATCTAGGGCTGGAAGGGAGTCTGTGAAGGCGAGGTTCAAAAGGTCGTCAAGTTGACCTGGCGACGGTTTTACGATCTGAAGGAATAAAACCGTGCCGAATTGTGACGGTCCAGGCCGAGGACAAAGTAAAAAATTTCCTCTTTCTTGATTCTGTCAAAAGTATCGTTCAGTCTTCCCATCATTTTCTTACACGAGCCTGATCGAAATCCACCGGGGTATGAATCGATCATAAAAAAAATACATCAGAGCACAATGCTGCGGAAATAACTCAACGTTTGATTCAAAACTGTGGGCCATGATAACCCAGCGCTAATGTCAACACGTCTCACAGTCCTTTTTCTTCCCTTAGACCGAATGCAAAACGTGTTATCGTGCGGTATATCGTTGTACATACATACACGCAGTTATATTCCCTATACGGTGCTTACGAGCGTAACATTAACCTCGTAGGACGAGGGTTTAGTGTTACTTCAAGTGATTGGACTGCGATACGACCTAGTCGTGCGAAAATTTCGAGGATACCAATTTTATCGAGTAGCACACGACCGATATCGGCAGGGGAATTCCGTCTACGCCATTTAAGGGAAATGACTGCACATAGTATAGATATAAGGGTACGATACATTCGTTCGGTGTGTATGAGGGTATCATCAAGGAATACAAGCAGTCATAAAGTTTGTTATTTTTCCTCATATTTCATCAATCGGTCAGTGGAGGTCAGAGTAACAAGCTAGACAAAATCCCATCTCGAGCTTTTATCATTCTGGCACCGCACAGGGCCGTGTGACACAATATTTTACACCAGCGATCAATTTTCAAGGCCGATTCTTTCTCAAAGCAAAGAGCCGCGAGCAACAAGTGTATTTCTTTTGAATTCCGACCCCATTCAACTGCCTACTCGATCAAGTGTTCCGTATTTGAAAAGTTTTTTGAACCTGGTACCAGAGACAGAACTTTTTCAATTAGAGCTCGAGCTTTTTGTAATGAGACAAATTGAAAAAATATCACAACTCCTGATACCGTCGCGAATCACTATCAAGCATACTTTCCGTTCATGCTGTGAGTCAAACATAAAGATAAGTTTTTGTCTTTTTCAAGAAACGACTTCCATATAAAATAATAATTCTCGACTATGCAAAAGTAGAAGAAAAATAACAAGCATAGTCTGCCAATTATGAGGAACGCTGACTGCTGCGCTTCGGGCACTGATGTCTGCGGTGGTTAGAAAATATTTCAAGAGAAATATTTGCGCGTCATCCCCGTAACGGTCGCCCGAAGGGGTTGCGAGGGGAGACTGTTCAAACTAGATTTCCGATAAAATCTCACCGAGAATTTCATGCTTGGTTTGGTACACGACGGTGTAACAGATTGTACAACGACGTGGCCCCACACAATGGACAAGTTATCGTTCGTCGCTTGTCATACTCCACATATTACCAGAATTCATTGTAGGGACATTAACGCGGTGTAGCTAATAACAGGGTGTCGCATTAGGCTAGTTCAATTCATACCTCGAGTTACACCATCTTCTTTTTTCTTTCAAAAAAGAAAAAAGCTTTGTAGCGACTGGGAAAGTGTAAAAACATTTGGAGCACGGGAAACGTACTTGAACGAGCGTTTGCAGAAAAAAGTATACGAAGTCCCCGAGCAAACTGATGCTGAAAGTCTGGTATTTCGTATTTTGTGCTTAACTCACTCAGGATTAAGGGCGTAGACGTGTAGACGAGGAAAAGTCGCGGAGGACCTGAAATTAGGTCTGAGACAACGTGAGAACTACCAAGTGTCTCGACATCGTGTGTGTGCGTTGGTGGAATGAAAGGGTGAGAGATCCGGAAATTTTCAAATTGACAGTCACTTCCATAAAGTGGGAATATAGAGATACGTCGCTCCTTGTTTTGCCGAGAATATCAGGTCTGAAGCTTCGCCAACCCTGGGACGATGGCTCGAAATCAGAAAAATCAAGATTCTAGAAGCATACGGCACGTTCTTGTAACTGACAGCAAACGGGAGTGATGATTGAACACTTTCACCACGATATCCTTATATCATGATACGAGGTAGATGCATGAGCTGGATGAATAAATATTTGTGTACATTTCTGGAATTTCGAGGACGAGAATTCCGCGGATTGGTGAGATAGCATCATGCGTTTAACAGAAGGACTTGAAATATATTGGTGCGCTATATATTCCATGTTCTTGAGGGTGTGGATAAAGAATTCAGAGCATTCGTTTCATTCTCGTTTCCTTTTTTTATCTTATCCTGTTTTTTCTCTCTCACCGTTTTCTTATTTTCTTCGCATCTCAACCTTTTCTCCTCTTTTTTATCCAAAAGATCCTCAACACAGTTTCTCCATTGGAAAACTCGCGCCAGCCTAGTAGGTAATTTCATACAGTTTTTACTGTTCATACCGAAAAAATTCCAACACTCTTCGCAACTGATTGTCTCCGTCTAGTTTCCAAACAGGCCAACATCGTTATTACTACTCATACATCAGAATTAGGTGTAATCGAAGATCAAAGAGGTGTCAAATCAACAACTCTTCGCAGTAAAATGATATTCTGCGTTTTTCTGTATTCACCGTGATTTGATGAAAATCTGCAATCAGCATCGACGATCCGTTAGAAAAATCCATAATACCAATATTCGAGTGATCATTTCGTGCCGTGGTAATGCTACAACGATTGTCGTTCAGTGTACCCATCCTCTATTTCCCAATTTTTATTGAAAATATACTTTTTGGATAATCGCAGGAACTGATTGAAGCCGGAAGTGTCAACATACGATCCGTATGAATGATTATCCATTGAGGTGGAGGTAGAGGATCATCGTAGCGGCGCGATGAAAAATCGTGTCGCTCGTTCGTCAATTGTTAAGCTCTTCAAAAGCTCTGCACGTTTCCCATGGGGTCGTTGCCAAGGCGAGGCATCTCACGGTCCCGAGGTTCACCGGTGAGTCAAGGACAGCGCGACGATGATATGCATGCACGTGCCGAAGCTGCATCTTATTCAAAGCATAAAAAGCTTCTTCGGATCTTGGATCGTGCGATACGCGCATCGATCTGAACTTTCATCATTATCTACAGAACCCTGGGTTGACAGTGTAATTTAATTTTATTTCCTGCCTTCGATTTCTGACAAGAAGTCCTGCCTGACGTAAAAAGAAAAGGCTGCCTAGCTTCGAGGCTCTGATTTATAAGGGTATGAACATTAATTCAAGTGCCCGTATATGACTGTGTCGGGGTAGGACGAAGGCGGGGTGTTGCGACGTGGAAAATTTTCATGAATATAACCGTTTCCGAACGTAAAAATTAGGACAAACTTTTATTATAGAAAAGGGGACGTTTCAGATATTAATCACTTGTTCTGGGACTTTGATACTCCGGCATATGAAGACAATTTACGTCCTTGAGTCGGATGAGAAGAGTTCAACTGAACAATCTGTCATAAAAATAAACGCCGATACCCTTCCTGACATATGGTATGGCAAAAGTTCGGTTTGCTTCTAGAATACACGAGGCACTGGGACTGCTTTGCCGCATAACAGTTAGTTTATACCACCGAAGAAGTTAACCTCTTCGAGAACCGTGAAGCGGAAAAGAATACGAATATAAAAGTACAAAAGAATGAAAAATTAAAAAAGAAAGTCACGTCGAGGAAACAACCTTTACTTTCCGCCCTGATTTATCGAAAGGCGTGGTTAACTGAGGGGAAAAATATCACGAAACGATTTCTTGCATTAGCCAAACAGCCGTTGTTCATGTTGAACAACGATACCGTGACTTTATGATTCCCATTTCATCATGATTATTTCTGGTATCGGCTCTCGAAGTATTTGATATCGATTCTCCTGGGTTATGGATTATTTTCTATCAATTATTTCGTCGGCTATTACAATACAACAGGGATTCAATATTTCCTCAGAAGTTTGTCGTTAATGGTCGGTCGTTCGGGAATTTAGATCCTGTAGCGACAGTCAGGGTGAAAAGAAATCGTTGTATGTGTCCGTTGCACGTGATAAAACAGGCGGTAAATATTATCAAGAAATTGCCAAGAGAAACCGCAGCGAAAAAGTGGCTGCGGTTTAACTTGGTAATTAAAGTGTTCTCACTTTTTTTACACCAGAAAGTATCAGGGCGAATATTTTCTAGCTGTTCTCTCGGCTTTGAAATCCCTCTCACAATCAGTCCGAAACTCAAAAACTCTGAATCAAGGGTTCCGTTGCAGGTTATCAACGGAAAACGACCCCGAGCTTTTGCCGCGGGCAAGAATCAACTTGGAAAAAACCGTATAATTTAAAGAAACGGCGGTTGTAAGACAGACAGAAAATTTCTTCAAGCCCAAATCGCGGCCCTCTTTAGTTATTATGATTTTTTTTTCAAGTCATCAAAAATCTATTCTCTTACGTGTCAACGGGAATGGTTACTCCGTCAACTGCATTCGCAGCATTGATAAGAAGTATTATAGAAGAAGAATTCCCGAGAAATTTGTCTCTTATCTTGGACAGATGCCAGATAGCGGGAAACTCTTGAAACACTAATTGCAGTTCCGAAACAATCTCTGAACTGAACCCTGGCAATAAAAAGTTTTGAAGCTTTTGCCTCCTGAAACGAACTTGCTTGAGGTTTTCGACTCATTGTTTCACTCTCAGAGGCTCTCAAATCCTTTGTCCGATTCGTCAGTATTAATGCGAAGAAATTATTGCCACCGCAAAATACACAGCCTCTAGAATTTACTGTATAGAATGAGTCAATTCTCACGATACAATTGCTTGCCGATTCGTTCCCGTGGATCATTTTCCATCGCTTCTGCTCTTAAAATCCTCCTTTCAGTTTCAAGGTGAATGAAAATGTTACCTCACTCGACTTGCAATGAAAGAATTTCTCAATTCTCGAGTCGGTCTGCATTCTCTGATTTCCATTCAAATGAAGACTGAAACGTAAAATGAAAATCACCTGCTCATCGGCATCCCAATCTGTCTTCATCTGTCCAATATTATAAACTATTCGTTGCGACGAGGACCAACTATTTTTCTCGTGATTGATTTACGAGCTGAAGATGATGTCCGCGTTTGCCACAAACCCGCAAAATATAACTACAATTATTCGAGAAGACAATTACCGGCTCATTTCTCTACCTAAACTAGCGAAATGCTCCTTCGTTCGTGAATATTCTATGGAGTTCATTAAACCAACAAAACGCTTGGTAGGATATAGTACCAGTTTGTAGAAGATACCCGACGTACTAAGTGCTAATGGTTTCAGGTTTCCTGTTGGTATATCCGTCGATTTTCATAGTTTTTCGAACGTTCATCATTCCTCATTGTTTCCTGAATTTCCTACCATCGTTGTACCGCAAGTTTGATCATTTATTCTGATTAATAGCATCGTTCATCAAAGTTAGTTCAATATTTCCAACCACTTTATGAACACTGAGAGAGTCAAATGTGGAGGAATATCGTTGAGATGCTTAGAATCTTTCATAATTAATTTTCAATCGAAACAGTGCACCAGATCCGACTCTCTTGCGTTATTCGTAGCCATCCCTGCACCGTCTGTCCATCCCGAGTGAATTCGCAAATACAGGTATTTCGTGGTGAAGCGGTGCTACGGGGTGAGCGAAAGTGAATATTCTCAAACAGATTTCGTACCATTCTTCGCTTTTGATATTCGAAAGTTGAACTACCCGTACGATATCAGAGTGGAGCACTTTCATACGAATGTTCTAGATTAAGCATCTTGTGTAAACGGGCGCGAAGTGAGAGGATAATCTAAATATCGTAAAAGGATATATTTACACGTGGAATCAACTTGCGTGTAGGAGCAACTAGGAGCCTAGGTGCTTTGGAAGAAAAAAAAACCCATATCCTGAGTGGATGTCGAGTTAAAGGGCTCGGGGTTTGTGCAAATACCGTGTGACGATAACAAATGTTCGTCGCACGCCTTACGACCTCGCAAGGCACGAGACGAATGAATTAGAAGCAAACAATTCTCTTGAGGATCGGGATAATAGGCGACAAGGCTAGAGTGAAGTGAGGAAAACTGCTACTGACACTTTTAACAAGTTTCCCGAGTCCATGGTGACGAGGGTTCCTTCATTCATGGTCGGTACCGTGAGCTTTTCTGATTGAAAGCTCAATTATCATGATTTTTCTTCCATAAATTCGATCAAGTGTAGGTACTTTCGAATTAAATCAGTTATAAAACGGTTGAAATTGATTACCAACGCGCCATTTTCCGTGGCTTATTAACCAAACATCGAGTGCAATTTGCCGGGAACGAAGCGCGAGCATTTTGTGAAATTGAAGTACTTTTGCAGAGAGGCTATGAAGAGTGCTCGACAGCCACTTCGGAATTAAATTAAACGTAGATGTGTATGCGGACGTACCAATTTGAACGAATTTCCGGGAGGAAAAAATTTTCACCTCTGAAAACCTGGGAGGTATTCAGACATTTTCATAATCTAGTCGTACAGGTTTCCACTGTCCTTTTTACGTTATAACGAGCTTGGAATTTTTATTCGGACAAATGGTTCTCTCGGTCGAATAGATCGATTCCAAGGTCAAATAGTTGTGTCAATACTTGAACTCACTTTACTTTGATAACAGCTCGTGTTGAATTGCAAAACTTTATCACAACTCGGGGTTTTGGATGTTTATCGATATACCTAACGGGTCTGAGAGAGCGTGAAAACCGTCCGTACATCAAGCTCATAAAAAAATCTATCGGTAAATAGTGAACGCGTTTCATCATTTTGAGAGCGTACCGTCGTAATGGGAGGGTTCCGCAATTTTATAGCCTCTTCTATACCACCTTCTCGGTATTTATTCATCAGCAAGGGTCTGCGAGAAGGCATTCCTTCCGGTTACACCAGCAATACCTGCGATTCCACGATTCTCCGGAATTAGCCATTGCACCCCGGAGCAGCGCGATTCCTTCTACGAGAAACTAATCTACCACCTCGAGTGATACAGAATAGAAACTGTAACGAAGTTGTCATTTCGACCCTCAGCGTAAGAGATATCTCCAGCGATTCAGGTGATGAACATAATTTACGGAGCAAAAACACAAATTATGTCCTTCCACTGTCTCTTCATTGGGACACTAATTCCTATCTTTGCTGTACAGATTAGAATTAGGATTCAGTCAAGAGGTATTTCAATTTTCCACACGACTGACTGCAGTCATACTAATACAAATTCACCTACCAACGTATCACTTCGACGGCCGCTATTAATATTGTCTTATGTTTTCGTTTCCATTTGGAGAAGACCAATCTGAAAATGGCTCGGGGTAAAAGACTTATCTCCTATGCTTATACACAGGACTTAAGTCTTTTACCCCGAGCCATTTTCAGATAGGTCTTTTCCAAATGGAAACGAAAACATAAGACAATATTAATAGCGGCCGTCGACTTGCCTCGTGTCAATATGACCACCTGACGATGTTTACGAGCCGGAGTGAAGACACTGTGAACAACAGGACGAGAGGGCGTCGAATGTTTCAAGTGCCGTGTCAGCCAACCGTAAGGAACGCTAGGCTGGGGTTGTCTGAGCCCTTCCGGTGACTTTCTGCTAAACAAACTCATGACTTGGGTACCCAGATTATAGAGGAAAGTCGAGGCTTTTAGATCCTGACACGCGCAACAATTCCGGGAAATAAAATGATGGTGCTTTCCATTACAACTTGATGGCAGGTCGCTGGGAAATTCCTCGGAATTACATACGTGGATGTACACTCTAGAAACTCCGGTGGTCCGATAGTTTTCGAACTGAAGGAATCTGCCGAATTCGTGAGTTATGGTGAGAGTGAGTTTTGGACGAGGCATTATATTCTCTTAACAGCGTGTTATTGTTACAGGAGAACTCGAACTGTCGAGGTGTCGTTGATTAACCGTGGAAAGTTTTGCCCGACAAATGTTAACATCGCGTCAACGTGTGAGGGTCTGTTACTTAGGGGTACTACGACCCTAGACGGACTGCTGACGGCACACTTGTTCCTGGCCACCGCTTCTGAACTCCTAGAGTTAGACGTCAGCAGATTTTACGTTTTGTCATTTTCGAGCCTGGGGAGCCGCTCGTCTAATCATAGTCTATGACAGGGCAGATTGGAAGCTATAATTAAGGACCTTACTGCAGCCCCCTGAACTATTAGCAAGGATTAACCAACCGTCAAAGTCACTCAACGTGGCAAATTACATTCGTACAACGTCACGCGGGATCATTACCTACTTAATCAAATGGATTTGTGTTGGGGTTTGATCAACGGAACAACATCCTGCTGCAAACTATGTCGAAGATGGTGCGCTACAACTTCATCGATATTTATGTTCACGATTCGGGTTGTTGAAGTATTGTTCGTCGAACTCCTTGCTTCGAATACTTCCGGATTAGTGAATTCCTTGAGATTCCTGCGATTCTGGTTCATAGATATAATAACAATGCTATAAATCGTAAAAGCCCTCAGGATGTACAAGTCATCGTAGAGGAATGTCGACGAGTATCAGACGAGGGAAGCAAAATTCCACGAGTACTTTGAAACTCGCGTATATTGGCAGGTTGAATCTCTCGGCCTCATCCACTTCTCAACAAACTTGCCTTTCAACGAGTTACTTATTTCTTATTTTTACATATTTCGTATTTTATATTTTCACAAAGTTAGTCATCTCACAATCTGCAGTCTTTGATAGCGCAGACATTCAAGTCCGAGATATTATAACAGACACCTGATAAAACGAAGAACACGTTGACGAGCTTGTAACGATCGAGACGCAGATGAGAAACTCCATTGGCGGCAGGATGCCAAATCACGTTTGTCAATAAAAAAGCTCACGTACCGATGGGATTTCTGATCGCGAACCAAGAGCTTTGAAATACTTCCGGCTGGTTCATTCTTACTGTTCTACCTACATTCAGTAAACACTATCGAAGAGGTCACCGGAATAATGTGTCTTAACAATATTCGATAGCGATCTTCAAGGAATTCTTGCACAGAAGAAAGAGAGATATTTATCTTATCGTCTATTGCCCCTTCATTCATTAGTTCCTGCTAAGAAGCAGCCTTCGAAGTATTCGCTTATTTCTGAAGGTTTATCAGATCCTCCGATGACTCTGATCATTATGTAACATCTCGAGGGAGTCTGCATCAATGAGGAATTCTTACAGTTTGGAAAAAAAATTCAGGGTCACCGTGTTCGTCGCGCGACTCAAATTCACACGTCGAGGCCGTGGGGATTATTCAAAGTGGAAACGTGGAGGAGATGAATAATTTATCAGGCTGATAATTATATCGAAGGTGTTCGTGCTCGTGCTTTTTTCCGGGAATAAAACTTCACACTTTTTGAGGTTCTGAGCAATCAAATCATCTAACACCAAGCGACATTCAACTTTCAAGAAGTGTGCTAATGCGCTAACTCGGAATGTCTTAAGTCTAGCAGGGCTTCCACACAGCATCGTTCGACTCGGTGATACCCTAAGAAATAGAATACCAGGGGATTAGATATTAGTGTAAAACTGGAGCGGAGAAATCTTCCCAGTAAGACAAATGTAAGTCATATTCACAGTTTTTGCAGGGTTGAGAAAGGGCTTTAACTCCTTTGAAAATTCAGCATACATGGCTTTTAATTGAATTTGATGCATCCTTTGATCCGCTGCGCTGGTGTAACGTGCCGTTGGTGCTAGTTTGAAAGATTTCGAATCTTTGAAAAAAAACTCATTCCCGAAGAAAGTTAGCAGGTAGCAGAGTGTCGAGAGTAATAGTTAGCGAGTATAAAAGCTTTAATAAGTCTCATTTCTTAATTTCCTCGAAGGAACTACCCCGTTTGCAAGAGTTACAACCGTATTTAAATTAAACTTATAAACTTGGTGAAGTTATATATATATAGGTACCAGAGTGCCGTCACGAATTAGAAAGCGCATTTTCACTAGATTTAGGATTTACCCAGCGCAACTTGACGAACAGTTTATACGCAAAAAAAAAAACTTGTTCGGATTTATTCTATTCACTTTCTAGTCTACTTCATCCGTCTAATTACAGTACGGACGATCCTATCTAACGATATAGACTCATCAGCTATACTCCGACTCGATGTAATTATACAGGAATTCGAGACGGGCAGCCAGGCAAACCAATCTCGACGGAGAGGTTAATCCCTTGACTGCTAGTACCTCTACTGCGTAACTGGGTAACGCAGAGTGACATACACTCGGTTATTAAAACGTTCATTCCAGGAGGCTAGGAATAATGCCAGAGTGTAAAAACCGTGGGCGGTGAGTCGATTAAAAAACTGAATAAAATCGCTGGAATGATGACAAACCTCCTCGAGGTATACTCCGAAAATTATGAACAAAGTGGTTAGAGTCAGAAATAAGCCACCGAAAATCCTCGGGGATCATGTACACGCAGAGCCCCGAAAGTCGAAACCGCGGCGAGGGTGAAAATGTACAGATAACATTATTCTGTGGTCTGACAGATAATTCAACCGGGAGAGTTAATCTTGTCATTCTTCGTCATATAGGATTTTATCCAAGGACAAGAAGTAACCAATGGCGATGACACTACGATCTTCATTATAGATCGATACACAAAAGCCAAGCAGTTTTTTCAATTTCCGTATTTTAAGCTTTCATGTATGCTTTAGTAGCTCGTGTGAAAAGTGCAGTGAAACGATATTATGCTCGATATAAGGAGAGCTTTACTCGTATGGACGTGTGTTTGACGGTGTTCTGCATCCGGAGTAAACGCAGTTTTATGAAGCTTCGGTTGATGTGAAAAAAGTAGGGAAAAGTGTATACGTCCGGGTTGTTACTCGACTTCATTTCCGCCCTTGAAAAATTTATGTCGCGTGAAACATTGTTGGAAAGTTTACTTTTGATTAAAAGCAAGGTGTAATGTTTGCTCCGCCGTATATTTTTCTTTCAACATCATCTTACGAGATGAGGTTGATTTTCTCATATCGAAATTCAATTTCCGTCTGATCGTAAGCAACTCCTTTTTTTCCTTTTTTTTTTCATTAATTTTTCTATCATGGAAGCTCGACAGCGTTGAGTTGAATACAAAGTGTTTCAAATTTTCCTGACCGATTGGTAGAAGTTGGTGATCAATCACGATCAAGGAAGGGCTATGGGAGACGAGGATACAAAACAAGGAAAGCTTGGAACTTGGCTATTGGAACTTTCATAAGATGTTCGAATGAGGCAGGGATTCTGAATGGTTCACCGGTCGTGATGGTAATTGAGTCCGTAAATCTTTATCCTCGAAAATAAAAAGAAAATGTTTATCACCGGTAGGGGGTCGAGGTGAAATCTAGGATTGTACAAAAGTTGGTGAACCCCTTTCCCGCAGACCATGTATACCTATATATAACAATCCTTTTTTACTTTACGAGATATTAACTGGCTACATTTCGCGCTATGCGACGTCATTCCGGTCCACAAGTTTGATGATTTAGTACCCAGTTCTGAAGGTAGTAAGGGGGTAGAATTTATTGCGAAGTTGTACAGTCTTGGAACATGATAATTATGATAAAAAAGGGAAAGGGTACGGGACAATAATAACAATAGCGGTGGTAAAATTGTCGGTAAAAGTCCAGAGGAATACGTTAAAAACGCGTTAGAAGAAGTGTTAAATGATTCAATACTCGTTCCAAGAAAGTTTCACATAAATTATGGATAATCTTCGGACTTGGACGTTTTTTCTTTTTTTTTTTGTTGTTTTTTTTTTGTGCGGATTCCATTTGCTACGTGGAACTTTCCTTAATTGTTATTCGTTTATGGAGAAAAGAGTTGGCATATTTTTTCCACGCCGTTTCTTCATTCGAAAGTTTTTTCAATACCTTATAAAGTGAAGGAAGAAATCTGAAAGACGAAGCGCTTTCGATTAATCAATCAATATGAATTTATGTCCTTTGTCCATTTATAGATTGATCAACGCCTCCTAATCCACAGCAGAAAAAAAACATTCTTCTTTCACTCTCCCTCTTGTTAATTCGTAAAGTTTCCTGACAGTTTCTTACACCTCGCGAATACGTAACATCGATTGAATTGTGTACAAAGCACACGCTCGTGAGGGGAATAATAAATTCTATTCAGTGGCGTTAGCATATGACGACACTTTGCGAAAGCATACGGCATCATTATTCTCAGGTGTACTGAAGACCTACAACTAGCAAACAGCTTGCAGCGGCATGTTGTGTCTCGGAAAGAAGACACCCTGCTCCATGCAGTTCTGATCCTCCATTTGCTTGTGAATTTATTTCAAAAGCATTGAGTTTTTCAATGAAAAATATACATGAAAATATGCAAATATTGTCTTCAAATTACAGGCATTGAGGAGTTTGGGACTTTGGGACGAAGTTTGAGAAGTTGAAAGACGCCGATCCTGTGAGTTGTTCACGTCCCTTAATCGCTTTTATTCCAACCGGCGCGGCGTCTTCCGGTCTGTGGGTGGAGTAAAAGGAAAAAAAATCCCCTCCTCTTTCTTAGGGGCGCCGAAAAATATGTCTCGTGATATGAGCCCGGAGACATGTAACATCGCCACCATATATTCGCCCTGGACGTTTCTATAATTTGTAAGTAACGCTGGACAATAAAAGGAGTCAAGACTCACTTGCGCAGCTTATGGGTTGTACAAATGTCAGAGATTCAAACCCGAGGAAAGAAGGTCCTGAATTAGGAAAGAAATATCTACGCTTTTCGCCTTCGAATCAACGTCGTCTGACACGCTCAGTTTACACACCGCTATTTTTGCTGAACAGGGTAGCATTTATTAAAGCTTCAAGCTCGTGGGGAAGTAGTATGCTTGAATATTTCACCCTGGTTACTGCCCCGCATTCTACTGCCAGAAGGAATATTCTACCAGACTCGTCTCTGCACTCCAAGCTAGACTGTATACGTTGATAAGTTGACAGTGCGATTAGTAGCCGTAGTTTAAACAGTCAACGCGAACTCAACTTTGCACGGCTGCAACTGATGGTATCCAAAGTGGTCTATGTACATACTTCCAGGTGAAGAGAATGGTCGACTGAAAGGTTGTAGATGAAGTAGAATCAGCAGTAGAAGGACTGTGGAACTGAATATCTCGTTTTAATCCATCATCCAAGTCTACTTATTCATTTTCGTGGCTATTAATTATGCTCGAGTTCATCAATATTCCAGAGATGGCCTCAAGATTCGATAAAAAAAAGCTCGTGTCCCTTTCCTGATACGATCCCGGCATCAATTATGGTAGAAAATTGATTGATTGTCAATAGACTGCTAAAATTATCGTCTGAATCTTCTGAGGCTAGACATTCTTGACGGCTTTCGCATTGTTTATGAATTAGATCGATTCGCGTTTGATATTCACAGCTGCTTTTTCTACGGCTATATCAGTTGACACAGATGTCGCTACTAGAATATTAAATGATTGAGGTGAATCTCATTGCCAGTAGCAGAAATTCGAACACGGGACTGAATATCTGGATCGGGGATAAGTTTTTGGACGAATTGTTATGGAACAGTGAATATCTTGTCAGATATTATAAACTTTTACATTGAGGAAGATTATTTCCAGAGATTACGGGTATAAGTCAAAGTTTTGTGGATTTGGGACCGCGCGTAAGCACAATCCGCAAACAAGTGGAGTTTCTTAACTGGGTTTATTCGCTAAAATTTGAAATTTGAAATTGATTATAACAACGCCTCAGGGGGCAGCTATTAAAAATGTTCGACCACGTTGAGTTACTCCGTAAAATATTTCGCAGCTTTTGTACACAACAAAGGGTGGAAAACTTGCTAATCCTACCACGTACAAAAGGGTTGTACAAAAAGTGTGGGGAAAAAAAATTGAGAGACTTGATTTAATCACTGGACTAGCCTTTTACTTCACGTTGTTCACATCTGCTGTGAAACACGTCCGACTACTGAAATTAAACGATTCACGAGTCACAAATGTGCGAATGAATTCCAGAGGAACAAACAATTGTCTTTAACCAAATTACTTCTACCTCTGTGATCTGCAAAAAGTGAACTCCTACGTCTGAAATTTCAATGCAGTGTTGACCTGTCGAGTCCAATTCAGACGTCGTACTGAACCTCGGTAAATCGTTAACGAAGTTAAGCGCTAGTCAGAACTGAAGCGGAGCAATCATCGGACATCTGCAAGACCGTAAATCCTGATATATATCACGAACACAGGTGGTATAGCAGTGACGTAGCACTATATAGATCAGTTTACAACTTGACGCTAAATTTCACCTCCTGACAATAGCCTCTGACGTCTAACACTCAACGGACAATACTCAATGAAAATCACGCGTCACCCATTGGTCGTTGGTCACAGAACGTTAACCTGATCCTTCGGACCCTCGCGGAACAGTGCGATGGCCTGAAATCAGTATCACAGGAACCACTTGACCTCGTCTGATCCTTTTGGCTCGATAGTTTAATCAATGAATTGTCTCATGAATACGGAAATCATCGCCAATCGAAAAATGCAGCATGATTCCCTGAATGATGGTAATTGGTTTGAACTCCTTTGCCGCATCGAATCCTAAGTTTCAGAAGGATATTTCATGGTTCCGAAAAGTCGTAACTATACATTCCCCTGATTATGGCAACAGTATATATAATAATGTCGACCTTTCCAGTTCCATTTCGCAGGTCCAGTTTGATCCCTGAAGTGCTTCTCCCGAAACTAGATTCTTTCATTTACGGCTCAGGCGTGACTCTAATTCACTCAGTTGGCCCTTTAAAACAGTTGAGAGATCGTGTGTACTGCAGGTTTCGTCGTCAATAATTACATCACATACCACATCCCCCTAACGTAGTAACGATATACCTTTGCGACCGATCGATCCTGCGATATATATTTCCGCGTACTGATTTACGTCGTTACGAGGGTGACTGATCGGGAAATGGGGCAGCGTATAACCCTTTGTTACGTAATTCACCGTGCGTTCATTACAACATGTCCGTCTCGAATATCGCACACTGAGCATCTTCCCTGGCTGATGATTGAGCGGTGAAACGTAAAGAGCTAGGGTCTGGCACAATATCCTAAGATAGGATGAGATTCTGGGAAACGATGGTAACTCGAGTGCTCGGAGTTTTTGGAAAATTGGTCCGACCCCAGGGACTGAAAGCCTGCAAAGTCCTTTGGGAGGTAATTCCAGATGCACATCAGCGAGTTCCTTGTCAGACCGTAGTTAATCACGCTGAATTGATGGAATGTTACGACAATGAAAATCGGTCATTGCACTTATCGCGATTTTCTTTTTCCTCTCTACTGAATTATTCGCTGAAAAACCTTGCGGCTCATGTGACGAGATAATGGAAAAATCTGGGATAATTCAGGTGACTGTTATATAATTTTCTGCGTTGCTGATTGCCTTGAGCCGTACATCAATAACACCGCTGATGGAACTAATAAATGGGTTGTTTGTGAGGAGCCAGTTATTTTTTTGTGGGTGGATAATAATCGAGGATTGATTGGACCGGAGTGGAGAACAAATGGATCGACGGTGGCATAACTTGATCAAAGTGAGCTCAATCATCCCACATCACAGTCTATCTCAACCAGTGCTTTTCTTGCCACCAAGTTTGGTATGATACGGAGGTAAGCCGAGTCACGAAGCCGGGCGATCGATGAAAATAAAAGTTGGAGAATTGATTACTAAATTATTAACTTTAGCTGACACAGTGGGGAACCTGAACTTCTGAACTTTTTAACGGAAGCAAGGAAGTAGGGTAAGGCCGTGTAAGTCTCACTGCTTCAGTCATCCACACCATGTTTCTCCAGGGTTCGTGCAGTGCATCGTTTAGACCCGGTGCCGATACGATCAGTAAACCGGAAATTGGCGTTGTAACAACGTGTCAAGATTTTTAAATAAGGGTCCCGAGCTTCTCGAGAATTCTACATTCTTGCATGATTTATGAAGCGAATTCTGTAGCCAGCTGGTGTTGCAGTCCGCTCCAGAATACTTTGTTAAATTTTTCATGAAAGACCTTTCGACCTGAAGGGCGCGCGCTGCATCGGTTCAAACATCTCACATACCGAATCAATATTCAATTTCGTGTTCTCTCTACCTGTTTTACTCGCACGGTTCATTTCACGTATAAGCGATTACGGATACGTTATCCACTCGATCCACTGGTTCCATTAATTACTTAGATCTCGATACCCCATGGTAGGGACTAGGAAATACGGTATAATAATATCTCTAATCAAGAAATCAAGGCTGCTGTTCTGTAGACAGAGAAGAACTTCGATTTACCTTTTGCGATTGTACACAGTCGAACGATAACCACGAATTACAGATATTTAAGTCTCATTTATGCCTAATGTAGTAAGTGTACAAAACTCCAGATTTCGAGATAAATCCCGACTTCAAGGATTTTGTATGTATCAAGTTCTCATTAAGGAAGTTAAATAATAAATCAGTAACTCCAATCGCCTCTGGCTACAACATCCCAATTATAACCCGTTTCCGGAACTTCCGAATTGTGTTTCGCAGACATTTCTGTTTAACCGCATATTGTCTATGTTTTGTCCAATCAACTCAATGAGGGTAAATACCCCTACAGATCCACGAAATTAATACCTGTTATATTCCCCGTTCCTGGTGCAGAAATTATAACCGCGTCGTCGGTGCCCTTGATTAATTCTCTTCACGTTCCTCAATGACGTATATCAATTTACCCACAACCTGAGGCGAGATATGCAAAACAAAAGGGTTGTTGGATTCTATAACCAATCTCCCAGAATCTCAGCTTTGAAGAACTAGGACGTTCATTCTGAATGAGTAAAATTTACCTATAATGCTGAAGACTCCATCGTCTTATTTTTATGAACCGCGGAGCGTCGCTGCGGTCATGAATAAGGAACTAAATGCACGAAAGAGCCATTTTGCGGATATGAAGAGCCCTTACCTTGGTGTAGACCCCAGCACTGGATAGTTCGTTTTCGATGACCATGACGATGATGCCGAACATGCCCATGACGAGAGCGTAGTCGCTAATGCGCTTTCGCTTCTCGAAGAGGGCCTTCCGGCGACCAAGGCGGTAACCGACATTTGGCTTGTGCTTTGATGCGGGCCCTATGCTGCCGCCGGAGGGACCCTTCATCGAGCCGCCGCCGAGTCCGCGCTCCTCCATGTAGCGCGGGTACTCCGAGTGGACACCGACAAGGGCAATGCCGGCATCTTCGCCAGCGCCGCCGCCGGGTCCGACCCCAGCACCGCCGCCACCGCCACAGCCACCGCCAACGCCTCCAGGGCCTCCTGAGACCCCACCGCTGGTCTTCATCGCGCTGGGAATCGACAACGTCGAGACTGGCTTCCGCAGCTAGAACAGGAAGTTGCGGGATCAAGGGACGGACGAGTTTATTATAAACGAGGGCGTGGAACTCTACCTTGTCAATTGCCTCGACAACTTTTTTTTTACTCCCCCCCCATCGCACTTTATCATCCCACACGATTCTTTGTTATACCAAACTGTTTTATACGGAGACTCTCGTTTTTCATCATTTATCTAGAGCAGCGAAAAAGTTTGGAGTTTTTCCGTTCACCTGAATATCATAAGCTTTTGGGTGAAAGTCCTTGATTCAAGATTGGTGGTTTCCATTCTTAACGCTTGTATAAGTAAGAAAGCTTCTCGAGGGTGACATAGAAAAAAAGTAGAAGAAAAAAAATTGAGAGCACGGACCGAGAAAAAAGCTAAAGATTGTCTTGAGAAAGTTTCGGTTAGTTCAACTCTAAGTTTAACAGAGTTCTGATACAGTTCGTTCGTGCGAAACGGTTACGCGAGCCGCGAAGTCGCTGGCAGGTAAAGTACAATGTAGGATTCCACGTCCATCCATCACTCAATGTCCGAGCGATTAATGTCCATCTAAAATCTAAAGTATCTAAATCTAGTCGAAAGCTGCTACAGCTACTTTCACATATCTCTCAAGTGCTGTGTATGTACGATATACCGTGCAACGTGCAATTCGTTGTTACGTCGTTTCGGATGTAAACATTGACGAAGATCGAAGAGAACATCCTTGTATCTCGTGCAACGATGTATAGGTAACTGTCGCTATACATTTGTCGTAGTTACACTTATTCAAAATCGGAAATAGTTCCATCGTGCTCAGTGCAAATAATATGCACACTCACAGCATGCTTTTCTCTGAATAATGGCCAGCTGTGACCGTTCATTGAAGGTAGCTGGCCAATTTCAAGAGACAAGCTCGTTACGTCTACTGAAGTATATTAACATCTTCTACCTTGTTTTTACATCCGTTCAAATCTAGTGCACGTCAATTTTTCGTGCAGACATAAATTTCATCATTTTTTATCACCATTTTACTACAGCATTATTGTGATATAATTCACTCTGGGTAAAGTGGATAATCGGGCAGGTCCATTGTGGGAAATTCTTAACGAGTATCATTCATTAAAAAGTAAATCCTGGAAAGTTTTTGCTCCGTAGGTTCATCTCTTCCAAAAACCTTGAAAACGAAGCTTCAGAGTTCCACGTTTATAACTCATTCATTAAATTATATACAATTTTCGGAGCGTCGCTTCTCTTGAACGAACCAACCTTAAATCCAAGTCCACGATTCTCTCGAGCATATCTATCAACGAGATTAATCATAGCTACGACTTTAAGGAAATTATCTCATGGCCCAAGGAGCCTCAGGGACACAAATGCCTTTTATCATTATGGAATTAATCACTGTCACGTGATAGATTCAGCTGCACCGCCTCCACGAAACGCGACGTGCCATTGCAATTTAAACGTTGGCTCGTAAAGTAGATTAAATAAATGGCTACGTCGTTAAATTTTAAAGATTGCATTAGCCAGAATCAGCTGACGTTTATTCAATTTTTTATTCTTCAAACTGTAGATAACTTTCGTTCTGGTTCTGTGAGACATTTTCGATGAAAAGGTCGTGAATTTCAAGGAAGTAAATTCGAACAGGATATACCATTGTCGATAAAATCGAGAGTTCCAAAAGCCAACCATCGACAAAGAAAGTTTTTTAATTTCTCCGAGAGTGAAAATATATCGTTAATGGAGTAATTCTTCTCAGAGTTCCGATTCTACTCTCGAGTTTCCTTAAGTTAATTTCGTTCGAAGTGGATTATAAAAGATTGACTTGGAAAATAAGAACAAAATGTGTACCTAGGCGGTTACTCGTTACGCGGAGTACAGGGGAATTGAAATTGATTATTCGGCCGATGCTGGTTCTCCGACACTATCTTAAGCATCGGCTACTTTCTTCATCCCTCCGTCAACCCTACGTGCCCTAAAGTATAATAGGTCAACGACGTGGCAATAAAACGAACAAACTTTTCTGTTTGCTTGATCGGTCCTTTTTTCTTTTCATTCTGAACCTTGTTAATTTCGTAGAATTATAGTTCGGGGAAAATTAAGAGCAAAATCTGCATGTTCATCGTTGCTGTTCTGATTATGCAGTGGCAAGAATTAATGGCTCAGAAATTGGACAAATGGCAGTGCCTTATGGAAATCCATCGTGTATATCTTAACAACGTTTCATCTCCAGGCGTGACGTTAGATTATATTTCCGTACCATTTGAATTCAAATGCAAAACGGACCTTTCAAATGCAGCCGTGAGGTTTGCTTCGCGTTCTGTCCTCACTAATGTACATCATCAAGGACATAGGAGAATACAAACGGTGGTGTACAAACATTTTTCCACCCAAAACGTCATCGTTTTTTTGTTTTTTTTCAATTTTCCAACCGACTATATCTAGACGCTTTAAAAATACGAATGAATGAACTTGGTATCAAACTTTTCTTGAAATATTTGAGCAAATTTATACGGAAAATGACGAGATTTGAAACTGAATTTTCAACAGTCAAAATCTGCATCCCTCTCGATCGTTACACACAAGCTTATACACGGTCCAAAAACTCGGAAGACTGTGTCATCCGGATATGCATAATGCATGTTCGTCGCATGGTTGGTTTTTCATTAGCAAACGCGTTTGATGACGGAGGTTATAAACAAATTGAAGGTTACAAAAAATATAAGCGACCATCCAAAAATCACATTCACGTTTTACCATACGAACCCAGAATAACTGTAATCAAATTCGGGAGTAGGTCGACTATTCACACGCACGCGGCTAAGTTGTTAAATATCGCGACCGTGAATTTCTTTCTTTTTTATTCTTGGACCGGGTGTTTTTTGCAAGGCACAGATACAATGGCTTCGGAGGAAGGAGCCAAATCTTGTAGTGTCGAGGGCAATTCGACCCATGAGACGGGTATCTTCGCGCTGGAAGTTACTTTCTGTTTTCAAGAAGCTTCTAATTTCCCAGTAGAGTTTCCTGGATCTGAGAACTGGGTGGAATTTATCTGCTATACTGAAAATTAGGACCGATTTTATAGTCGACGTGGGTGTTCCTCGAAGTTCAACCTAAAATGTAGCTCATCTTGAGAGTTTTATTCGAATGTTGACGGTGAATAAATTTCTAACAATTTGTGTACCGTTGGCATCGACAGGCAGAGTCTGTTTTTCGAAAGATCAAAAGCGATATTTGTCAGCTGAGAGCAGATTGACCTTGTTCAATGAATACCAACGATGAGTATTAGAGTGAGTATGTGTAAGTTCGTAAGTTCTCATTTACCTAAAGTTGTTGAATAATTCAGCAGCTAAAATGTTGGCATAGTTTCAAAACTTCAATATTAATACCACAAAGAATAGATTAATATTTCATCATACATAAGAAACACTTCCGGGAATGTATGATTGAAAAAAGAGAGTGAAACAGAATAAATAAATATACTCGAGTAGCTATTTTGCATCTTACTATCGCTTTAATTTGAAATTTTTATTGCGTAGTAGTATGGCTAAAATTCTAAATTAATTTACGAAATGTTTGAATTAATTCGCGGTAAAACCTCTTCTAACTCTTCCGTCGCACACCGGTGCAATCGACCATCAAGTAAACAATTTCCACATTATTAATTAGGCGTGCGAAGCTAATTAAGTGCTTCGTGGAGTACCACGTCGTTAGCGTTGCAACGAGGCCATAAAGCAGAGAAAAGTTAGATTCATAGACTTTAAACAACGCCTTCGGATTTCTTAAAGGTGAGGTAATAAAATTCTGCCATTTATTAAAAAGGAAGCTTCGTTAGAATAGTGACAATCAAACTCGTCCTTCGGGCCGATGATGCTATCAAGGACAACAACCGACACCCAATACTCCCGTGTAAAATAGAATTTCTATTAACGCTCCTTCGTGGAGCCTTCACGAGTGACAACAAAGCCAAACGTATTACAAATGACTGCAAATCTGTGCCAAAACGTGGTTCTCACTGCTACGATTAACCTGATTTTTCAACTGACGGGATGGAGGATGCCTGCAGCATTCAGCCAATATTTTAATTCTTCCACTTTTTTGAATAAATTTAGTAAAAATCGGATAGTAGTAAGTGTAAAGTGAGGAGTGGGTTCCCACAGACGACGCTAGATGGCGGGGCTGCTATACCGAATAGTGACGTCATAGCAAGACTCATTGTTTATTTTGCGATATTATATTCAGGTGTTGAGTATTTTTTTTTATTACTCATTTCTCACGTGAAATAGTATGTTCTGTACGTTATATATGCCTACAACCGTTTTATCCAATTATAACATCGCTTAACGCGACCGAAAGTAATTTTCATTACGATCAAGAAAAAAAATGTACATTAATATGGAATTAGTTCTGGTTGGCTCTGACATTTTCACAGTGTATAATATTCCGAAGCGAATTTCGTGCGACCATAGAAGCCTGCGTGTAAAGGGGTCAGCGGTTATGAGAGACACCAGTGGAGGTGCAAAAAAATTCAGCATTCACGCTGTCCTGATGATGATAACACGGGATACCATCGGGTTTACTTATCATGCAAATCGCCGCGTTACTCTTCCACTTGTATGTCACACAATTTATGGGCGAACGAAGCTAGGGCGGATTCGGTAGGCGAACAAGCCACGCTGCGGAAGTGAGCCGGATAAAATTTGATGGAAAATTAAAAATTCAAAGAGAATTAGTGCGTTGTTTGTGGGTCGTGTAAACGTAACACGACTCGAATCTAACGGCTGTAGTGTGTGTATCGCCCCAAGTATGCGAACGTCAATGGTAAAGCACACACACGCCGAACGTTCAAGGATTCCAATTATGCCTAGCAGATTGGATTGTCAGTCCATGCATCGGACAACCCGATACCAACGTTTCATATCAGATTTCCACGTAGTTTGAAATCGTGTGCAAATTGACACCGCGGACTTCTACATTTGCCTCGTTTCCATTTTTTTTTCTTGTATCTAAAAAACGAACTTCCGAAGGAGAATTCTGATCCGATGTTTTTTCGGGTTCGAAAGTGTGCATAAAATCTATATCTAATATTGAACGACTTAAAGGAAAACTGTTGGTGAAATTGCGGCAAGTGAATCTGAAAATCCGTGGGTAGAATTCGAGACAAATGTAGGCGCAGATAATATTTTTTCGTTTAGTGCTCAAAAGTTCCGGATAGAAAATGGATTATAGGACCTTGGATACCGAACAGCGAGAAATGGAAGATCGACTATGGACATTTATCTCGGCTGGTAATGGCGATCGCGTGATTCTGTTTCAAAGGTATTAAGAAATGATCAATGCTGCTCATGGTCTAACCCCTGTCTATGTCACTCGATCAATAGTCCGGAGTTCTGTTTATTGCTCGCTTTCATTTGCCAGTTTTCTCTGTATTTTTGTTAGTAATCGTATGAACGCGGAGCAAAGCTTGATTTTTCACCTTCAAAAAAAAAAAAAACAATGTAAAAAAAAGTAAAAAGAATGAGAGTGGACCTTAATAAATTGCAGACAGATATAACTCATGTAGCTTCAAGTCCATTTTTTTTATCTTGCCACGCGTATAAATCATGATCACAGAAAGAGTCGAAAGTGGAGAGAAACTTTGAAAAACAAAAGTAATTCTCATATAACCGCAAGAGAGTGAAGTTGGATTTCTTCCAAAATAAAGGAAAAAAAAAAACAACTAGAAAAAAGGACAAGAATAATGAATGAACGCGGAAGGGGGGGGGAAGCTTTGTTCCACTTATGTTTGATAGTTGCGTCAGCCCCCTGTGGCCGCGTTTATTAATTGAGAGGTAGAAGTCAGGAAATTTAACGAAGGAAAATATTCGAGGGTAGAGAGTAAAAAATTGAACGAATAATTAAAAGAAAATAAAAAAAAAATAATGGGAACTATGCTTCTCTCGGGCAGAGATGATACAGTATACGACAATAATCAATAACTGCAACGAAGAGCGAAGGGTTGGATTTATTTTAATGGAAGTCTCAAGTATTTTCTTTCCCTTATCGTTAATTGAAGGGGTTAATCACGTCACTTTGCGAGGAGATAATTTGACCTGGATCTGACTGAATCAGCGCACGTTGTTTAAGAGTTTGTTTTTGTTCGTTCCAACGAACGCTATTAATCGAGTGCTCGAGGCCTCAGGGGCGACACAGGGTGTAATCTGCGCCGATTACGATGCTGCGGTGTTAGTGAGCTTCGCCTAAATTCACAGCTCGAAAATTACAGTCTAGCCGGGAATGATAGCCATTGATCTCTAGTTTTTATCTTTCACGAGTCAATTATCTGACTCGTTGTAATGATAGAAAAAAAAAATAGTAAATTTAAGCGAAAAATTGTTGTATAATTTGAACATTACCGTAGTTTTTTTTTTTCTCAATGTAATTGTTAGTTTTGCCACGTCTCAAGCCCACTGAATAGATGAGTGGCAATTTGGTGACAGCGGTGGGACTCGAGTAATACGATTCAAAGCTGTGCTATCATGAAAATTTGATACTCCCTACAATTCGGGATTAGAGTAGCTATCTTCACCAGGTCGTTAGTGGCTGCTATTCGTATAATCGGCTTATTCTACTATCGTTCGTGGTATAATTCACTTCCGATGACTATAATCTCGTTAAATGCACAAATTTATATATACGTGGGTTAAATGCGCTTCGAGGACCGATTGATTATATCATACCTCATATTATACGTAACAGTTTGCAGCTATTCGGATTTTGCGAAATGAACTGCTAATTTGAGCTTCTCTGGAATAGCGAAGAGCGTATTTAAACGGCTTTTTAGAAACCGTATACCAGCTCAGGTTCGTCTTTCAGAACGGGAAGTTGCGTGAATTTATACTATCTTCACGATGTTTGTACGCCGGTCACGAATATTACGAACCCCCGAATCCCTGGAACCAAAGTCCAACCTCTCAGCAATAAACTGAGCCAAGATCAATTACATTGACCTATAAGAGGCTGGCAAGTTTCAAAGCACGTCCAGCATATCTTACAGTCTTCAACTCGGATTTGCCAAGTGCTGCACCATAGATGAATTAATCATGACGGCTTACTCGATGCACAAAATCCAGTGGCGACTCCCTCGTCGTTATCTCGCAGAAACCTTGAGGGTGGTTAAAATGTGGTACCATTTTTCTCGAGCTGTTGGATTTTCATTGAGGTTCCAGGTTTCCATCAGGAGAAAATACGCCCCTTCTTCACTTATTTATTTTCCACTCGGTAGGGAATGTCTCGTGCTCCAAGTTAGTTCTCGTGTCCGTCGTTTTTGTTTGGTTCAATGGAAAACTAATTTCTGCAGGACCACGAACGACGGCTTCGCTCCGCCTCGGACCCTATCCTTGTCCTTTCCAATATACCTACGGAGGCAAGTCCATTAATTTTATTTTATTGCGCCGAACCTGCCCCCGTATATAGCGACCGAACTTTTCAATTCGTTGAAACTCAATTTGCTCGGGAAAAGTCTTTTTATATACGCAAATGCCCTGGACGTGAGAAAATGCAAGCTTCCTGACTCGTCTGTCTCTTTACTTCTTCTCTTTTGTTTCTTCCTTTTTCTTCGGCCACAAAGGCAAAGCCTCTCGGTTCGAAGTGCCAAGTAGCCACTACCTTTGAAAAAACTTTTTCTTGTTTCCTCACTCGTGCTGCACGCAAACTAATTCATGCTCTTTCAGATTCTGCCAAGTAGTTAATTCGGTTGGAAATACTCATACAATTCTATTGTATTTTCTCTTCTTTTTTTTTTATCTCTTTAATTGAATCTTTGATCAAACGATATAAGGATACTACTTTTCTGTGAATGCTAGAAGACAAATTATAAACGACTGTCCTTCGTGATACTAAACTTATACTTGCCTTTCATTAAAATCGAATAATCGTTGTCAGACTGGATGGGGTTTAAAATACCAGGTGACCTTGAAACCAGATGAATATTCAAGAATGGAGTAAAAGAACCCCTCGTCATCGGGAACTCCGATCTATTCTCTAAATAATGCAGGTTCGTCGCAAATAGCCGGAGCTCGCGGGTCCCAGGTCGATAGAAGGGTGAAATATATGAGCAGAGGTTATTGTGAGAATCTAACTGCCCAGTTTGCTTGAATCTTCACTCACCAGATTAAGAGAGGGGGAAAAAAAGACAGGAAACAATTTGACGAAAATCTATTTATCCTCTTTCCGAAACCCGACGTTTTACTATTTCGCAAATCAAATTCGTACGTGATGGACGTGTGATTGTATTTTCATGCCCGGTGATATTCTACACCGTTGTGTAGAGTGAAAAGAATATTTGGGTGTATGGTACGAACACGATATTTGCTTGGTCGTAATCACATTTTTCCCAGAATCGTAGAACCCGTTAAAACGACCAGATATCTCACACATGTCTGTTTTTTACACCCCTCAGACTATATAACACTTTTCTTCTGATAGGGGATCGAGGCTTTCTTGATCCTCCACATTGTCGAGTTCCGATTGATCGTCTCACATTTGACCGGCTTTCAACACCCTGAAGCCGCGTAATCGTGACGTGTCCGATTGAAATACCCAAATACTTGCCAAAGCCAAGGTTTAACGCCGGCCAATACGAAAATGAGAATCACAGAAAAAACCCTGATCCGGTGAAAGTAATACGTGTGTTACAAAACATTCGACGTCAAAATCTGATCATTGAAGTCCAAAGATTAAAAGTTAAACCGATCAGGAATGTAGATTTAAAAATTGAAAAATCGTTTTTTTTTTTTTCCTGATCCTGTGGACAAATAAAGGGGAAAAAATGTGTGTGATGACGTAATTGTACGGATAACCGAACCTCCACATGAATCAATTGATTAATCGGATGATTGACGTTCTAGTGTGAAGCAGAGTGTCACTCCACAAATCTCACATACGAAGATCGAAAAAAATGTGCTACCATTATTCTGAATGTGTACTTTAATTCTATCGACCTCTGGCATCACTGATTCGGACCTGGGGGTGTGCTGTTGTCTTTGTAGCTCGTATAATCACCTGTCATTATATGAGGGACGGAAAAGGACGTGTTGGCTGTCAGTGATGAAATGTGTACATTGCGGACGCGGTAACGGTGGTGAAACTTCAGGCATTCTGAAGAGGCGTAAATATTTATCTTTATGCTTATTATTTAATAGCCGCATGTGCATATCGTATGTTCGAACGGAAATTAGACCGAGCACCCCACGTGGAGGCTTGAAGGATATTCCGGGCGGCAATTCGGATTCTAACGTCGAGGGCTGCTAATTCAAACCCGCAAGAATCCTTATCTTCGTAATTACGCTTTACATACAAATTAGCTAAATTAAACGCGATGAAAAAAACTCATCTTTTCAAAATAAAACCCGATGCTATCAGATCCCATGAAACTTTTATTTGTTAAACTTTATGCGCTTAGCGAGGAAGCAATTAGGCAGAGAAAAATTACTGTGACAGCATGCCTTCGCTTCTACATGCCGTAATTTCCTGAGCTTTCGAAATTCATTTCACTAGAGAATGTACGTAGGGTCAGCATAACTACAGCGGATGATTTTTGCAGTTCGAATAACAATTTATGTATGACCAGAAACAGGCGTATCCCCAACGACCTACATTCACGACGGTTCTTTTATTTCAAGGGGACGGACTATAATCCGTCTCTGGGACTCAGGGTAATAATAGCGGACGCAAAATGACTTGGTTATGAAATAATTCATCGATTCTTTAGTGGTCGTATAAGTTTTCCTACCATTGTTCGTCAGTTTTACCCGAATTTAAAAAAAAGACTCCCACCGACCCTGAGGGTCGCTATCATTGGTCGAGGGACATTTTGTTAGTTTGCTGCCGTATGAAATCTTGACAGTGATAGTAATAAACCAGAAAAGAGACTCAAAGGAAGAAAAATGTTGTACGAGATGAGCAAAGAAGGAAGGAAGAAAGGAAGGAAGGATAAGGGTTACCATGGAAACTCTTCCGCGGACGCCATGCCTCGAAGTAGCCTGAAGCCTTGCACTGCAAGCCGTGGATTCCTCAGATCTTGCGAAAAGAGCCTTGAGAATTGGGAAACATTTGGAATACTTCTCACTGATAGCGGAGCTGTTTCATCATTTATAGTCCCAAGATCTAGCTTCTAGGTACATTTGAGACTCGGAACATGTATGATGCACCATAAAATCTAGGATTTCTCAGAGAGAGCATATACTCTGGAACATTATTCATCCCTCACTGAATTTTTTATAAAAATGTTAGGTATGTTCACATCCTAGAACCATGTCACACAAGGACACAGTATTTTTATGGGAACCTATTTTTTCATCGTACATTCCAAGTGTCAGGAGCTCAAGCAGTCCTCGTAGTTTTACTAACATCGTTTCGTTTTATTACATACGATGAGGAGAGGGAGGATAGGGGGATGTAGGAAACCCTCGAGGTAAATCGATTTAAATTCCCTTGTGTATGTTCCGTATATTTTTTTTTTCTTTCATCGAGTACAATCCTTATGTGGATGTGTACGTACAGAATTTAGATTACCAACAAGCTTGCTCAAATTGTTTTTCAGCTACCCCCAAAAGCTCAGAGTTCGGATTATAGGATTAACCCCCAAAACTCGTCGGCGAACTCCCTGGCGAACGGACGTGATGGATTTATATCCAGTTTAATACAGTATTCCCGTATATGCCTGAGTCATGAAGTTCTGAAAATTGTGAGAAACTCACGTATTGCCGGTCATGGAGCTTCACGCTAGGCTGGACTATTTTTTCAACATTTTTGTTCATTCCTTTCACAGACAGTCATCTATTTACAAGCCGCAGCAGTGTCATCTCATCTCTTCCCAGAATCGAATAATACGCATTTCAAGGAATATCGTTTGCATTTTGGAAATTCTCAATACGATCAAAGCTGCTTTTCGACGAAATTTTTCACTCAACATCGCCAACCGTAAAGAGCTTTTGCCGCAGATTATGTACGAGGAAATAACCGTCTTCGAACTGAAAAGTCGGTGGTTTTGCGTGTGTCCATTCATCGTTTGAAATATTCAACGGCTTTCCAAAATATGACCAGAAATCAACGAGACAATTTTGATGCCATCACTAATGGAAGAATGAATTCTGAGTGATTGACGTTTCGAAATTTTCAGCCAAACGAAACAGATAAATTTTTCTAAAATTGTGAACGAGATAAATCAAGCTTTATGGAAAACAATACGTGACATTAGCTCAATAAGGTACGCACATTCGACCCGGCAATATATCAAGCAAGTAAGTACGTTCCAGGGTTTTTGGAAGCCATAAACTTTTCTCCCCCTATAAACAGCCCCATTTTCATTGTCGGTATTTTCTGCACTTCGTACTCCGTGAGCCGGATGAATTTCAGTATTTGGAAGAAAGGAACGAATATTCCGCAATATCACGTCCGTTACACCGGACGCTTCTGCGAACGAGGTGTGACATAAATTGTTAGCTATAAACGTTGCGAGAGGGCGCGAAATCCGTCGACAATATATACATACATCCATGAATGGACCCACTGGTACGATTAAATATCGTTTCATATCAATTCTCAAGTGGGTCAATCATCCATAAGCAACTATGAAACGCAATTTTTACCCCGTAAAAACTCGCACGGAAAAAAAACATACGAAATTTTAAATTGCTTCTGTGCTTTTTCTCTTGTTTCGTATAAATTTCATAAAAATACGCTCCTTCATGGCAATGGTTTTTCGTCTAGACTCCATCTACGTGCTAGTTTGTACTGTACGATCAAACTTCTTACGCGGAGGTTTCGGTACAAAGTTTTGGTCATAGTAGAGACACCCCATCTTCTGGGTCATGTTCGTCAGCGCAAATTCCACAATCTGAAGTCTTGAATATTAATCGAACGATCCCTGGCACAGGTGGATCGATTTCAAGCATCTCTTCGTCCAGTCGCAAGCTCTCCGCACTACTGCGTCAAGACCTATTCACCAGAAGTATGAGAAGGGTATGTGCCACTAATTTCACTGCTATCTTCGTCCAGGGGAAAAGATAGTATTTCAATATTATCTAAAGGCTTTTACGTTATCTTTTTTCTGTTCTCTCAGTTTAATCGTTGTCTGGTCATGATTCTCAACGGTAAATTGTTTTTCACTTTGTTTTGTGGCCGAATGTCCATCGCTACAATCGGTTTCCCGATATTTTCGGCGGTCACACTCTGATTTTTATCATCAATTTTTTCCTGGTTTCCCGGAAGCAGGTGCCGGGGTTATCATTGTACCCGAAATGAAATCGCATGCCAATTCAATAGCAACCATCATTGTTATGGGTTGTGCGTATAGCATGGCAATTCGAAAAGCGATACCTGTTACGCTGCTCAGCGAGGCGAGGGGGTGGAACAGAATTAAAACGCCCTTTGTTATTTTTTCGTGCTTCTAATTTCTGTGAAATTAGACGGAATAAGAGAACACAATATCGCAATAGAAAGCATTACACGATGTACAATGAACCGAATTAATTAACTCAACAATAACGAGCTTCGTGATAAAATTCGAATTCCTTTAAATGAATCGATGAAAGTCCTCGATTCGAGTTATATAATCAAATAAACAAACGAGGGTTCAATTAACTCATTTAGAATCCACTTCACAAAGTGGAAGTAAGTTTTTTTTTCTCTTTGATTGGTCCAATTACTGGTCGTTATACCCGTTGGCATTGTCTAGCGGCTATAAATTTCGTAAGCTAATCGCAAGTACTCTTGCGAGATAATTGTATCCACGGAACTTGGCAAATCACTTTGTCCCATGATGCGATACACTAGTCGCGAATTGAACTGCGCCAATACCATAGAATAACTAACTAGACGGATTAGTTTTAATGCAATTGGAGAACGGCTATGTGCCAGGCACTATCCTACGACCCAAGCTTCCGGTTTCGATGAACTTTTTCAAGCGTAATCCGTTCTTCTGCCGTTGGGGGGTTTTAATTAGCGAACAGTCTCACCGCAGCATATGTGGAACATCGCTTTGTTCTAGACTTCATCGTTCCCCCGTTTTTTTCTTCTTCTTTTGGCCGAAAATGAAGTCAGATTTACGTACCAAAAGTTAACTATCGCGACGAAAGAAATGTTGACACTTGTGGCATTATAATGTTATCCTGGCAGATTGAACGTCGTATCGCATTTGAGTCATAGTGCAGAAAATAGTACAGTGTGGAAAGCTAGTTCGCAGAAACACACGAGTTAGGGAGGGCTTCAGTGTTAAAGCATGGAGACGATGCCAGCAAGTTTAGCGACGTGGGGATCTTGTTAGTTATTGGTAATTTCGTAACCTAATTCAATTAAGAACTGGGGAACTGGGGAATATACCTACCGCAGAAAAATAAGAACAATTCTCTTCCACGATAGTGGAAAGCAGTTCTTGATAATCAAATTAGCATGATTATTTATGCCATACCGAAATCGCGGAGAAACCTCGTAGATATTTTTGGCTAACGAACTGAATCAACTTATCGAATGGTGATTTCACCAATTTGTAAGGATCGTGACCTGGGATTATTTTATTATCTACTTGACATACATCAAAGCATAAATTTCATGCGACTAAATCTCTGTTGATTAGTTTATTATCCTAAAATATCTGTACGAATGCCGTATAATTGGATTGTATAACAGGTGAGGGGTCCAGTTCATTATATCGTGAAATCCTCGATCTCTTTGAATTTAGCGGGGTGTTACGTGAACGAGAATTCATCGTGGTTTAAGGGAACAAGTACAGCGTGATTCAACAAATTCCCCATACTCCAAAAATCATTTATATCTCACACAAAGTTGATTACAGATCGAAAAATTGACTTTTCTAAAAAATCACTTGTCGTAAGGCTTCAGGCACACGGTTGATCCGATTATGTCTCTCGCCGTCTCATTTTCTTTGAAAAGCAATTTTTGATCGTGTCAATGAGGGAAATTGAAAACGAAAATTCTGAAACCAAGTTATCAGCAAAAGAATGACTAGATTGTCGCTAAATTTCGATAACTGACCATAACTTATCACAGGATTTTTCTTTCTCAGTTTCCCTCATTCACATGACGAAGAATTGCTCTCCGAAGAAAATGAGACGTCGACAGACATAATCGAATCAATCGTGTGCCTGAAACCTTACGACAAGTGATTTTTTAGAAAAGTCAATTTTCCTATGTGTAATGAACTTTGGATAAGATATTAATGATTTTTGTTGAATCACGCTGTACTGGTCCCCTCAATAATTCTACCCGCAGTGAAAACGGGTGATAATAATCAAATTATTCGATATCCAATTGTTTGAAATACCTTTTGTGGAACATTTGGGTCCGTCTTTTGATTTCACGTGAGGTCAGCCGAGTCCGTCGAGGCACTGCAACTATCACACAATTCTGTTTGTTCGTAACTGCAATACTCAGCACCAGACGCGTCATGTTTGAGCAATTGCATTTCAAAGTATAGTTTAGAAGGACACTCGAATTGGCTCATATTTAATTATTTTATTATTACTTTATTCAATCGTCTCTAATGATCATAAGATCTTTATTATCTTTATTATCAATATAACATTATCGTCAAGATTTTAATATTCAAGACCTTATAGATTTTTTTTCATTTACTTTCGATATTTATCTTTCAATTCTAACAAACTTCTACAATATAATTATTCAAATATCTCTTAATTCTATTTATTCATTTACATAGATTTTGGTTATTTAAGAAATTTTATTTCTACTAGTGAATAACTGAAGACAAATTCAATTCAATTTTCAACGTTTATTTTATTTTTATTTTTTTATTTTATCAATTTTACTCAACGATTATATATATACTTTATTACATTCATTTATTAAGTGTGATTATTATTATTATTATTATTATTATAACGCTTGGATTAAATTTCATACGTTTGGCATTCAAGTGGAACGAAATTCTTCACTTTTTTTCAACCGATATTATTTGCTAGTTTAGAGATTTCTTATTTTCAACATTATGTACACTATTTAACCACAATATTCTTGACCCTAAATTGAGAGTGTGTGTTTTCTCATCGACGAGAAGCTGCGTGCTACATGAAATTCAACTCGAATGTTTGTACTGCGGTTCGATTACCAATATAATATTTACACGGTCATCGGAACCATAGATGTAATTAGAATGTTACGATTTAATTAAACTTGTGCATGCGGTAGAATCCAACGGTTGAATTATACAAAGCCCACGTCGATAATTTTCTGGGTGAATTTGTTTGATCGTGAGAAGAACAATTTCTGTTGTTAGCACTAGGATATTTAGTTCAATTTATACGATGATTAATTTGATTACGTTCAAGATAAGTATTCGGTGACCATAAGGAGATAGAAAATTCTTTAGATGGTTCATCGATGTTTTTAAACATTTTTTTACGGCTTCGGCGGAATGATTTTCTCTTGAATTCGGGTCAATCGGTGGATGATCTTCTGGGCCTACTGTGCCAACGGTCGCCATAGCCAATAATTATACCCTACGATCGCTGAGATCATGAAATAACAAAAATATCACTATAATTATCGAGGCCCGAATCGAATGAACTTCACTCGAACGGTTCATTTTCCATTTTACCGATCCGAAGCAGAGCTTTTTAACGAGACTTGATTGACCGAGTGATGAAAAAAAAAATGAGAGAAGTTGAAAAAGAAAGAAGAGATCGGGGGAAAAAAATTGAACGAACAGCAAAAAGTGGCTCTAATTGAACAACCCCTGTTATCGTTTGAAAAATATGAATAATTCCAGTCATTTGAATTGCAGATTTTTAAAAATCATCCCGTCCCCGCGATCTGCAAGCTCCTGCACCCTCGACAATAGTCGGATTAAAAGCTCGGCGTCGAACCGCAACCGGAGCGAATTTCTCACCCTCGGGGAACCCCCGGTCAACTAAACATCCCTCACGATAAGTTTCACTAACGGGAATAACCTAATATCACCGCGCAACACACTAGAGGATGGCAGACAGCGGGGAGCCGGCTCCGTGGCTAGCGTCCACCCACCCTGACGCTCCCGGTGTGACTGCGCCGCGCCTCCGACGCCCTCGTTTCTACCCCAAAAGCTCCTTCTGGGAGGCAGCGGTGGCGGCGAGGGTGGCGAAGAGAAAGGGGAAAATTCACCCCCGCGGCCTTGATCCCCTCGCGCGTCGTCCTTGTCTAATGCCGAGGTACGTCCCGAGGACGTAGGCGTATTAAGGATCTTCTCCGTCGCCACGCATCCTGGAGAATACGGGATACTGCCAACGGGGTTTTATTTTATACCACCATCGCCATTTTAGACGACTTTTTTCTTTTTTTTTTCTTCTTTTTTTTTCCTTTCATTTTCATCCCCCTTCTTTATTCCGCTACCGTTAAGGGTAGTGTCTCGAAATTTCAAACCCGCGAGATTACCTCTTGTGATACAGATTTTCCAGCTTGTTTCAGACAGATAAACGCGGTTTCGCGATATCTTCACACGAGTGAATTTATCCGGGAAATACGTAACCTCTCTCACGGGTAATTACGTATACGTAGATTATCCCGTTTCGAACCCTTGCCGAAATTTTAGGCATACTGCTAATGAAACGTTTGATAATATGGTTATCTTTCATACCTCGATTATCATAATCGTGGGACATGATCAAATTTATACCCGTTCAAAATCATATCATACAACGATACTAATGACATTATTATAGTTCAATTTTGTCCTATCTCTCTGGAATCTTATTTCCTCTACTATCCCCAATCCAGTCGGATTTTTGGTGTTTTATATTTTATTTGTTATTCCATCTACCAATCTTCTAACCTCTAAGTACATTCACGTTCGTTATCAAACTGTGTTGCAAGATAGAATGAATTTCAAGTAGGCATAATTTGTTACTCAAATTCGAAAAAATGTTATCGCTAACCAGATTAATTTGTATTAAAGCCTGAAAACCGCCTGGTTTTTTTCCCATTGACAATTTAAAACCGTATTTGAAATATGAAAATCGAGATCTGCGTAGATTCCTCCCACATTTTACATCAATTTTATTACGGGTATTTTTTACAACGTGCGAGAGTTTTTCTCATCGCGCGAGTGCAGCAGAGTGCAGAAAATCGCCGCGTTCGGCTTCATCCGACGCTTCTCGGATCGAGTGCGGCACGCTGGTCGAAGAACCTTCAAAGCGCGATTATCGACGTGTTGAGGAAAAAGAGAATATCACATACGGTAAAAGAATGCGTGGAAGTGTCGTCGTAATACTCGGTACGGGCATTAAACGCGCGGAGTATGCAAAGAGGGTTTGCGTCCAGGCTGCAGGATTGGCATTCCACGAAGGACCCGATGTACCTTTTGCGTGCCCTCTCATGCATGAGATCCGGCCAGGATATATCCTTGGGATTTTGCAAATACGCACGCAGCGTTGTGGGGGTAGTAGAATCCAGAAAGGACAATGGGTAAGGGTCTTTGTTTTCACAAGTGAAAAAAGACTGAGACTTTTGTTTGTATTAGGTAAGCTTCGTGCCTTTCATACAACGAGCAGGAAAACTCGGAAGCGATTCAAACTTTTATACCAACACCAATTTCGCGCGTTTTAAATCGCGCAGTTTTGTTCCTCACGAAGAAAGACTACCCTCTAATTTTCCGGTAATTGAATACCAGTGAGCAATGGCTATGGGTCACGAGATTGACGAAATATATCGTTGTTCTATACTCTCTGATTTATTTCGTTTTTTTTTTTTTTTTCAACGTTGACGGATTCAAACTCTGTTATACAAGTTTAAAACTTGGCTCTTTTACCCATTTGGCCACACGTTATCACCACTTGATGCGAGGCCATTCAAACTTTCGATGGATATCCGTCGTGACGTATTAAATCCTGGCTCAAAACCACGTTACTTTGCAATACCGTATATATGCCTCTGGCTCAGCACTGGTCGTTTACCAAATCACGTGATACATATTCCGTCGTCGATTAAGGGCTGCACCAAGCTAAAGAAGGTTCTAGTTAGGAGACAACTTGTCTTTCAGATCTTTGAATATAAATTTGAATTTTTTTTCTCGTCAACCCGAGTAGATAGATCTATTAAAATTGAGTAAAATTGATAATATCGCTATCCTCTTAGACGTAATATGGTCAAGTGCGTCATTGGGGGTGAAGTGAACTTGTAACTTTTTTATAGGCCCGTGAGGTCGTTGCCCCCCCAAGTCCTCGGAAACTAGGGAATGATAACCATTCCACTTTTTATTCCTTAAATGTTGTATGCTCAACGAGCGAGGAGTATGCATATAGGCAATAGGCACTCTTGTTAGAGTCGTACCAACGTCCGAGTCTGCGATTCCAATGATTTCGCACCGTGGCACGACTATAAGACTTTAATTCCTACCAATTTTTTACCACTTTTATATTTAGGGGTGCCATTACAACCCCTCGGATATACGGACAACTATGCCAATTGCCACCCGACACACTTGTTGCGACTTTCTCAAACATTGACACGAATCCAAGGATCGCTTTGATGCCATAGCACAGCATCCATGTGGCGTTCACATTATTTTTGAGCAAAAAATCCTGCAAACAACTTACACGCACAGAAGAGGAAATTGTGGTCAAGCTGCTTGGGAAACTTAGCAAAGAACTTAGCTCGTCATATTGGACGTCTGGTCTTGGTTCAGTGGTGTCAGTCCCGCGTTTCTTTGGGGTGGAAACAGACTCCGAAGTTGAACTAGGATGATGAATTGTTTGAGATTGACCCAGTGAAAGGATCAGCGGAAATTCTAGTCGGTCTTTGTCGGGAATTAATCACGTGAATTTCCACGTGACGAATATACCCGGAAAGACAAACAATGGTTCGGGTTTTACGTCATGAAATATTTGCGGTCGAACGTCTTTTCACAATCTTACGTCCCTGACGTAGAGAGAAAAGTGCGTCACGACTTATTATTGTCGCAATAATTATCATACGCAATTAAATATACCAGAGCGATATCAGCTTTTACGTGGCTTAGAATTTTGTTTTGCTCAATTTCGAATTCAAAGTGAAACACAACATTGGTGGTTGAGTAACTGGAATCGTTCGATCGATAATGACGGATAATAATGATCGTGGGAGTTCAGTGGCTGTAAAAGAATTTGTCAAGTTAACGATATCGAGATCACGCTTTTCAGTCCGTTCGTTTCTCATCTCGATTAATAACGCTAATTAATTACACGTCAAACGAGATTATACACTTCCGGTTTCTCGGCTCCATTTTTACAGGCTATGAAGACGACGTTACTTGGCTCCACTTCAGAGGTAGGTAATTTAAAATTAGTATCAAACAAAGTTGAAGTTGCTATGACTAAGGATATATCTTCTTCCTCGTCAAAACCGAGTGAATTATTCAAACTTTTTACCACTGAGCTCTTCCTCTTTCTCCCTGACCCTTGTCTCGTAAATTCGTAGGCTTCTGAAATAAGACTTGAACCTGTGATGGCTGATTGTGAATCTAATTAATTAATTTATTGTTATTTTTCCTCCAACCCTAAAATCCAGCTAGTACTTGAGGGGCAAGCAGTCCCTGACAATTACGGCATTCGACTAATTATTTTAATACCGACGAGGATGTATTCGCCTCGAGAGCATTCCTGTTCACGAAAGATCAAAAAGTGAAAAATTCAGTTATCATACTGTCACAAATCAGAATATATATTTTTTTTCAATACATGTGGGACCCAGTACCACGAGCAGATGCCCGTGATTAATTTAGTGACATCATCGTAACAGTTTTATCCGTCCCAGACAACGTTCCCAAATTTTATGTCCCACCAGAAAACTAGTGGTTGAATAAATTCGATCTAGTCCTGTCCCTCGACTTCACTCTACAAGCGTCTAGTTTCGAATGATTTAAGGATGATCTTTACTCTCGCATCCATCAACGACGTCTCAAGATGATGAGAAAATTATGCGAGAATAAAATACGAAGAATCGGTGGTGGATTATGAAATAAAAAGAGGCAGGATATGGCTGAGATACGTACGAGTGAGCAAAGCTAATATTGTTGAAAGAAAAATGAGTCTCTCGTCGTGAATCGATCACTCCGAGTTTTTCCTGTTGCTTTATACACTTCGTTTATTATAATTTCGGCAAATATTTTCGTTTGCATATCATTTGGACTCGACCCGACGTTGGAGTAATGATTTACGATTACTCGCCCTTGGCGTGGGTTAAGAATTCTTTGAAAAACATCCATTACAAAAAACGTTGGACAATAATTACGGTGCTAGAAAGCGCTCACGAGAGAATATCAGACTGTCCCGTGACACGTTGTTATTAATAGGAGTAACAATTCTTTCTTCGAAGATACCCAATTTCATTAATTTTAATTCAACTTTCATACGCAAGAAAAATATTCAATTGCAGAAAGTACCTGAGGATCAAAGATGTATTAAATATTCCAACCAGTGATGACGGACTCATTGTACAATTTCGGACAGCCTGGGGTTGAACCCACATTTCTTATCTTCATTACACCAAACTCTAACGAGTCGTCATATATTCTCATTGCAATTCCTCCCACTCATCCACATACAGCTAACAGACCACATAGTACAGATTCTAGAGCGTACGCAGTACCTATTCATTCGGTAAGCTGCAGTCATTACAGTATTTCACAAGTAATTCAGGGTGTAACTGTTCAGCTGAAAAATGGAATTGTTATCATTATTGTTGTTATTCTGTTCTGTGAATATCGTGTCTCTCCGATTCGAAACTAATGGGATCAAACTTTGTCGGTCCAACTGTAAGTTACCCGAGTGGTAAGTGCAAGAGCTCGTATCTGAAACACGATGCTCTCAAAACAGTGTATGTGGGTATGGTGGTTAACTTGCGTTTGAAGCTTTCATCTATTAAGCCTAGAAACAACGGGAATATTCCACTCCAGCCAATTATCTTACACCATTCTCTATATCCACGCATGGTCGCGTATAAATTACGAGTATAACTATGTATGATCTATTGTATCTATATTATAACACAATCTACATTAGCAGGTGAATAAATTACTAGACGTGTGGGTACAGGGCGTAGAATCGGGTTGTGCTGTTTTAAAATATATACCGTATTATATAATGTGACGTTTACACACATGTGACGTGAGGTGGTACACTATAGTTACGTACAAACTGGTTTACGTGGTTGGTGTGAACGACGAGTGGGGGGTGTGGGCAGCAACCGGGCAACAATAACAATTTCACAATTCATTGCTGCCTGCTGGATGATGTGGTTCAATGTGCAATAATTTCCCACTGATGCAGTATATTGTTCGGTGCACACATCTCTCTACAAATCTGCGCTGTCGAATCTATACGTATAATCGATATATTCCCTACGTCGAATGAATGTTCATGATGCCCCATTCCTACTGCGGGTGTTAATAGTTTCCTGACCGATCAGATATATGCGAGAATTGCACAATATAATCAGTTATGAATTCATCGAATTGCTACCATAAATCCTAAAAGCAGGTATTTCGTCAATTTTTTGTCACGCAGGTGAGAGGCCTTTTTTGGAATCTCGAAGATACTTACGTCCACGTGAAATTCGTAAGAATCGTTACAAATCCTGAAGACAAACTCGATGATATACAAATTCATACTTGGTTACTCTATGGTTACTCAGTCATGGTCCCTAAGAAGGGGCGAGCCTACGCCTACTGCTTTTTAACGTAGTGGCAATTGTTCGAGCTTTTTTCCACTGGAACTGTTTTTGATAGTGAGAATTAAATATGTCAGCCGTTGTACGAAGTCATTTACAACACTTGGGCTACATGAAAGAGTAAGGAGGAAGTCATGTTTCCATGTTTTTTCCAAATTTTTTAATAAATACGAAAAAATGCAAAAACTGACAACCAAGTACTGTATCACCTAGCCCCGGTCTCCCCTACTGTCTCATAAACGAATGCTAAGGTATTCCTCAAAGTATTATTTTATTCAAAATTTTAACCGCCATACATCACGAGCAGGGTGGAGAAACTCTCTTATCGTGTACACTTTGCGCTTTTCAAGTCCAAATTTAAGTGAACGTTAAATTCAAGGGGTATTGCTTGACGCCGGAGTGCTCAAAGCCAAGAATTTTACGGGTTCAAATCTGAACTTCATTACGGAGCCTCATAATTGTCTCTTCAGAAAATATGGCAGGAGGCCAATGAACGTACAGTAGGCTACAAAAGTTTGTTCAGATTCCATAGCCACCCCTATTTGGATCCCTGTGGATCGGACGAGGACCTGTTTCGGTAACTTATTGGCTTTTGAGAAGGGCAATACCGAGGGCGGTGGCTCTTAACAATCGGGGTGAAATGAAAAAAGGCAAAAGCCTGACAACAAAAAACAAAGATCTACGTATGATCAACTTTCGACGGTTCGATCCAAGGTCTTCACGATGCCACTTAGTTCATGAGAATATTTCCGGCTTTCAAGCGATTTCCGGCTCGTTGGTGGAAGAGCAGCTCAACTGTTCCTTGCAGTCCTCGAGGCGATCTCGCTCAACTAACGATAAGTAAAGGAGATCGTTCCGCGTTCGTCATTTCGATTTAGTTCAGTGATTTCGTTATACCTGCGATGTGTACGGGTTGAAATTATGCAATAAAGTATGGTTTTCGTTGTGAAAAATCACTCATTCGCAGCTTGGTTCATTTCCGCGTCGAGCGAATCCGAAATTCAACGACAGAGGTATTCTTGTGGCAATATTGCCGTGGGCAAGGCAGTAAATCATGGCGCAAATCCGTCCCGATCTCAAAGGACACGAGGACGCGAGTGGAGAGAAAACGATTGGTCTGAAGGGTGCTCGATTTATCGGTAACTCGTGATCTGGCTGAGGAGAAAAATAAAATATTTCTTCTATCGCGGCGATATATCAGCTCGCTGAAAGCTCGAGTAACGAATGAAAATTTTCTGACATCTTTTTAAAAACTTATTGATGAGCGATTATATCCCTTGGACCGGGAAAAGGAAGGCTATTGCAATTGAACATTTCCATAACTTGGACAGTTTTTCGCGGTTGGAAAGTTACCAGATTGAAAAAAAAGATAGATTGCTTGAGCAAAGAGCCCAGATGTTCAAGGTGTGCAATTTTCACGCGAAATTAAATTTGTCGAATTAAATATGGCCGGCGGGGAGCTGAGCATAAGCCTGGGATTTCATTGTCAGTATTACTCCCGACCAGATACGTCGAGGCAGTAGTCCAGGTCTAGGTCACGAAGCACTCTGTTTCGCAGGCAGCCGCGAATCCTCGAACCTTTCACGTCATTGTAGCGGGTAAATCCACCAACCGGTAGAAATCCGAGGACTTAAGAAAACCAGAAAATTTGTCATGCCCCACTTCCCGTCCGGTATCGCGAAGTAAAACCCTCAAAGTATCGATTCGACCTTTTTCATATCACAGATAATGCAAGGTGATTTTTCTCCAACGCTCCAGGAAATTTACTCTGACTCAGATCGCTGGTGGGCGAGGATATTTTGGTATAAGCTGCTTCGCTGTTAATTAGTCTCAACAACTATCGAGTCTGTAGATGCACCAACATATTTTAATGAGACCTCAAATTGCCTTGACTAACTTCTCTGCTGAACTTCGGTAATAATGATCGTATCCAGGATGGTAGCATTCCACAAATTGCTGTGAGATAACTCGAGCCAAAGTTAAAGAGTGGCGGGCTTAATTATCTGTAATCACTCATCAAATGAGACAACGATTGATTACGACCTTGACACTTAGTCGTTACAGACTTCTCTCTGTTGAGAATGAAAACCATTTGGAGATGTGTGCACCAGAACAAGTACAGTGTAGTAGTATCAGGGTTTCGTGGTTCTAGGGAAATATCTCTGATGTGATAATGGCGTGCCAGGGTACATCCAGATTGAGGCAGTACTTCACAATTCTACAGTGTTGTGCTTTTGAGGCTCGGGAATGTCACGGGAATTATCTACTACCTGCACTCCGCAAATTTTACCAGTATTGAAAAATCCTTCTTCAATATTTGCCCGGGTATTCACTTTCAGCTCGAATCACGTGTCTTGGAAGAGTTTATTCTTCTTGTTATTCGAACAAATCTCGCGATTTTCTTCAATAAAAGCCGGTAGGTTTGATGAATAATTGTTCAATGGCGGCTCAGAGAAAGTAGCTTTTGAGTTATTGTTCAACTTAACGAGCCAATTTTCGTTGAAAACTAGAAAATAAATGAAAAGGCAAGTGCAGCTTGAGTCCTTTAATTAAACGTGCTTACTCGCGCAGATGTGACCAACGGGTAGAAATTGGCTGGGACCAAGCGCGAGAAAACAACGAAGTAATTAAGGTTACCTTTTTTTTTGTTTTTTTTTTTTCAAATCCACAGAGTGACGGATGGCTTAACACGTCGCTGGTTTGAAACACAATTCTTTCATTTAATTGTGTACCTATAACATCAGTTACAAGTAGAAAGCCACGGGATTTATTTGCCTTTAAATACGCGCGTTTCCAGTTTCACTATACCCTCAAGTAAAGTTCCCGATTCGAAAGCCAAGTCGAGATTAATTCCGACAAGCTGAGTTTTTGCGCATAAAAAACATTGGAATCGATTTTTTTAATTCTTATAGGAAAAAATCTAATTGATGTGATGGAACGAAACGTGTTTTGAGTCTGAATTGCGGAGTGCAGGTGAAACAGTGATGGCGTGAGTAGATATTCGTTTTTTGGGTTCCCCACCGTCTTGACGTAGGTGACTGTCTCGGCGGTGGCCTCGGTCAGCGCCCTCCGTAGTCGGGTGCGTCGGGCCTGTGACAGTGTTCTCGGGCAGAGCAAGACGCCCTGCACACCAGAACCAGAAGGACAACCTGAAGTCGGAGGTGGAGGCGTCGTGGCCATCAGGGTCGTCGTAGTCGAGGACGATTTGCACCACCAGGGAAACTGGGTTTTGGTACGATTTTTTTCTCTTTTAATTCTAATTCTTTCAATTTCTCAATTTATTGTTTCGAGATTATTTCTAGGCAGCAGGTATTCGGCTACATTACTTAAGTTCCTCTTCACTTTCGTGAGAAAAATCTTTTATTTCCCAAAAAACGCTCATCGAAACATATCAAAAGAACTAAATAGGGTTTCACTTTGAGGCCTACTTTCATCAACTTCTGACAGTCTGTTGATGTTTCTCAATTGATTAAATTTCTTTGAAATCATACTTTCAAAGTAAGGTGTAGACCTTGCCGAAAAATCAGCTGAAGACACTCGAAGTCAGTTGCCTTCGTGAAGTCTTGAAATCTCTCTGAAGACTTTCTATGATATGTCAGATCCCAATCGTGAGGCAATTCCTTAATTTTGGTCAATCTCAATAATTTGGAGTCAAATGAAATTAGAAATTTGATTTCGATGAGGATTTCGTGGGAAAAATAGATTTTGCGGCAGCCTGATACTGAACAGGATAATAATTCCTGTGTCGGGGTGAAGGGTACATGAAAGGTACTAGATGCTACACTATTGTCTAAAACCTGTTTGTGTCTATGCGTAACATGTATGGCATATGGGGATTATTCTACGGGTAAATCGCAAGTAAATATTTGTATGGTAGTGGGGTACACAGCGTACAACGAACTTGGATACGTGAAAGCTGGATGAAAATCAAGGGTATCTAGAGGTAGCTTCCAGGTCAGGTCATGTCGGGTTGGGTGGAAAGCTTCGGGCATAAGCGAGACAACTTTCAGGTATAATTTTCTCCGTCAAATGTTGAAGCCTTCTATGCGGCCATACGGCAGGATTGTTTGAAACTGCAGAGCTTATTAATTAATTATTTTCCCGAGTACTCTCGCGTTATCGAATGATAAAATGAAATTTAAGATCTCGACGATAGTCACGTACCACGTGACGCTGCCCGCGTGCGACTAGCACAAATGCGAGGTAGAAGAGAAACGGACAAAAGTTTAACCGTAAAATATGAAGAGAATTTACACAGCGAATCGATTCAGACTGTCGAATTAAATCCTATGATCAGAACTTCAAATTGGATTATCGCAAGTTATCACAGATTCAATCCACGATTATTCCGTTGTTTTTTGTTTTTTTTTCACCTCGAAAAAACCAGACACGCGAAAATATAATAGTTTTCTACGTGGATACTGTAATTCGACGACTATTCAAAGCACCACGACTGTTTGAAAATCAATTTGATGCTGCATTGAACAGAGATTGAAAATACTTTCAATAATATCTGGGTGCCAAATTTTGTTGATCGATATTCAGTCTGGCTCGAAGTTATAATTTAATCGGCTCACTATGACTACGCGTTTATCTAGAGGATTGTAAAAGCTGTGCAGCTTGCAGATCGATGATTTAGCGATAGAAATTTCAGTGCCTGCGAAATTACATGATTTTTTATGCGAAAATAAAGCACAATCATCACAATTACTGTAAGCAATACTCGGTCAGACAATTATTTTCTACCGTGATTCAGCTAATCAAAGCAAAGCTGGTTTACGGCGAGGTTCCTTATCTCCGCGTTTAATGTTCCGTTTGTAAATTGTACTGATTAAAAGTTGCCCGGCGAAAATTTCATTTGAAATTTAAATTCCCCCAACGGCCTCGAAAGCCGACTCAGAATCAGCCGCACTATTTAGTAAACTTTGAACGCGTACCGTAACCCGATTTTATCTCAGTTCATCGCGGACAGATTCTTCCTCGCTTTGCAATCAGCGCTGAAATGTAATTAATGCCGGATTATCGGCTCCTATTTTGAACGATTGAACCATTTACCTCGTCTAACCAGTCGTCATTTCGTTGAATCCTAATCAACCGTCTGTCGTAATCCAGCTACATCTTCGCAAAACCGAAACTTGCATTCAAGCACAAATTGAGGCATGAAAATTCAAAAGTTTATTCCCAAAATCTTATCATTCACTGTTTTTGCGAAGTCAACCTTTATTTTTATCTCGTTACCATTTTTTGTTCGTATCTTGTGGACAATGTCGTTAATCTAATACATACATACATACACCAAGGTGGACACGAAGACACGGTGAGCATTCAGTAGACAAAAGTAGAGGAAGCATTGTGACTCGAGTGAAGATACTGAAATACATTATTAAATCTGCGAAGCTGTCGTTTCGTGGATGTGCCCGAGACTTTATTGGATTCAGCTAAGATTATCGTACCGTTTAGACATAATTTATTTCCGGTACTTCGAGTATCTGGAACGACTCTTCACAAAATCGCGAGCACATGAAACGTTATATCCGCTTGCACAATTAAATAGCTGAAATAATTACACTAATTGTAAGTGAAAGAAGAACATATAGGTAAGAGTAAAGTAAAACTCCGGACGCCCACACCAAACCACCAATCGCAAAAGTGATGAAAAATAGTACATTGTGTATCAAGGGCGCAAAAGTAGCATTTCGCGACCGGGTGTGAGAAAAAGAGAATTAAGATCGTCGGAGATGTTTGAATTATTTCGAGTGACACCCATTGATATTCTCAGGATTACGACTCAGACCGTTAAAGGTTGGCTCAAAGTCACCTCAAAGATGTGACTTCTATTGAAATGAGAAAAATAAAGAAAAGTTGCGTTATTAGAGACCGTTGGAAGCCTTATCGAGTGATCTTATTTCTTGAGCAACCCCGCCGAGTGCCAGACAACATCGTTGGCACACAAAACAAACAGCATACTTAAAAAGTGGTCGACGCTTTGCGCATTGTGTTTCTTCTGAACCAAGTCTCGTCTGCTATGATAATAAAATGATTAATACAGTGAGAAAGAACATATCTCATTGATAAAAATTGGTAAATGGCTCGGTGTGAGCGTCCCACTTATTCATAAGTGTACAACATTGAAATGTATCTGCAATGATTGTGAGCTGTATGTCTATTCTAACACGAAACGATGATAGTTTAGTGACAATAATGCGCAGCACATACACTGTAGAAATCTTATGTGTACATCGATTATTACAATTGTGGTGACACTTCGAAAAAAGTACTTGGGCGTGTAACATAGCGTTTAAACAAATGGAATGGAAATGGAAAAAGTTTTATGCTTTTGGAATAATTAACTGTAACGATTCACACTTTGGCCTACATTGCAGTTTTTTTTCAGTCTTAGTCTTAACTTTTTCATCGTCGATCCAGTAAAACGATGAAACATTGCGAATCTGAGATTTTTAATACTTATTGCAAGTCTGATAGGAGCATAAAGAAAATTCATTCGCCCCATCCGTTCGAGCTTACGGCTCACTAGCTAAAGTCAAAACCTCGTTAGACGCACCTCCTTCCAGTCTGACAACGTCTGATCGAACGGCAAAAAAGTTTCGAATGGCTTGTCCGAAAACATGTTTTGCGCAAAGTTTATACTTTGGGACGAGGATTGGCCTCGGTGACTTGGTCGTGCAACAGTTGTCAGGAACACGAGCCTGATAGACTCCTGCCTCATGCGAACTAGGGTTTCAAGGTGAATCAATCTACGTCGTTGTTCGAAATACGCTGAGTGAGTTCGTAAACACTGGCAGTGGACTTATTGCGACGCAGCTGTATTCAGTATTTCGACGAAGCCCTTAATCCGCGATTAGCTATCTTTATCATTGTTCGAATCCTGCTCTGCAGGAAGCAATTTCCCAAAAATGTAAACAGCTTCAGACGAGAATTAAAAGGAAATGAAAAAAAAGCCCAAAGTGAAAGCGCTGAGTTTTTCGTTAATGAAACCACCGCAAGACCGATCCTGAGTTTAAACCCGGCTTTGCGGTCCTACCGCAAAGCTACAGTTGAACCCTTTCATTTCCATCCTTCTTTTTACCAGCCGGTACCAGACTTCTCCATCAACCAAATCTGAATATTTCCAACCTACTTTTGCCTATGAAGGAGCTTCGCAACTTTCTCCCCTGCAATAATTCAACGGTGTCCCTCCGAGGGTACTAAAACCGAAGTCTACTTTTCTACCTCTGCGACTATAAAAAAAATACTGTAGAATATCTCAGAAGTTGCTCTGACTAATCGTGCTTCGATGATTCTGCATCTTTTTCTGCTTTCTCGTAATTGACGTTTAATTGTACAACAAATGTTACAACATTTTTTTTAGCAGCATGGAAGCCAGTCTTCGAGGAACTTTTTTGGAAAGGATTCCGAGAAGGAGTAATTTTCTCTGGTTTGAAACTAAGTAATGATCCCGCTGAACTTGAACTACGACTCGTAATTCTTTTAAAGTTTCCAAAGTACTTCAGTGCTGCGAGTATAATCTACGAGTACGGTCGTTCCGATGTAAGGGTAGATATTTTCTCGCATGGTGTTATCGTTCCTGGCGTTATTATATTGAAAGGGTATTTTCTCACGTGTAACAAATGTCCTGCTGGATATCATATGGCTCATTGCCAGTAAAATGATTCGATCCACTTTTCGTATTTCAATATCGTAGCTAATACGTGGAAGATCTGTCACCCTCGTAGGAGCAAGGAAATGCAGTGCCTCATCGAAGGTGGATAAATTTCAAGTATGGAAATCTGGTAAATCCAGTATTGGACCGAAACAGCGTAACCACTACTTCCTGGAAAGCCTTGTAACAGAGTTCGGCCACAGGGAATTGAAGATCTAATTGTAAGTTTCATCTGCCACCGTCTCCTTGCCGAGTAGATCTCGCGGGAGAAGAGCGATGTGAATAAGCTCAGCCCTGGACTAGCGAAACCGTTCTCGCGAAATTCTCTCATCCGTAACCTTGGAATGAGAGATAAAAAGGAAACGGAACGCAAACGCGTATATTCACAATGAGAGAATATCAATTACGCGATAAAGAATGTAATAAGATACATTGGAGAATTGGCGGAACCTCTGGTGGTGGGTCGTATTAATATTTCCTTTGTCATTTCGTCCGTGAAAGGTATTCGAAGCGTTCGGTTCACGTCCGCTCTGCGAGAGATGATATCGATCAGAACGGACAGCCGACTTCCGCCAGAAGCGATTTTCTCACCTATTTCTTTTTTCTTCTTGTTCTTCTTCTTCTTTTGTTTTATGCAGGTACTTCCAGGCTTTGTTTTACCCCAAAGACTTCATTGACTCGACCGAGGTGATTTCGAAGAAGAATAACTCTTCGTCAGGAGTCATTTATGTGCAGTCTTTATATTAACCCCTAAGAACTCGAGCTCCGAAGTACTAAATTCGACGAAAAAAAGTTCAAGTGACAAATTTCAAGGTTCGAGCTTTAGATCTCGGACTGAATCTCGGACTAAATTGTAACTAATCGGACTTAGTTTTGTTAGAAGGAAGAAAAGCTCCGTATCGATTTTTTTTCAATATCTTTGAACCTTTGAAAAAGATGGTAGAAAAATTTCAACTAGGCATTTTTCCACGTTGTGAAAAGTCTGTTTTAATCACGGTTCTAAACTGCGGCAGATTTTGCGGTCGTAGTATAAACCGTCTGGGAATAGGAACGACTGCGCAGTTCTGTACAAATTAACCGGACAACCAAACTAACCATGTTGGCATTCAGAGTTAATCTTGTAGTTTTAACTACGCGACGGTGGTGAACCGAGTAAGGATAACATGAGCAAGTGATCAAGAAGCGATGCGTCGAATTGACTCAGTCATCGAACGGCAATTATTTCAATACGGAGTACATGGATAGTTTCTTTTCAAATTCGACGATCACTTCCACCACACCCCGTTCTGGACGATCAATAAAACGCCTTAAGCTCTTTGATATTCCGCAAGCAAAGAGCGGTTGATGAAATTGAAGATGAGTGGGGTGAAACTTTCGTTCGTGTGGAGTTATCAAAGTCAGACAGATTGATGTACGTTCGATGGAAATACTTTTTATACGCCGAATCAACTCGCGTCCATATCGAGGTTTGTCACTGATGAAAAACCGCGAAGTGTGAAAACCAGGAGAAAAGTTTATGAGAAAAAAAGCCTATACACGTATCAAAAAGTTTGCATCCAATTTGTTTCGGGGTCTGTGAGCCGTCAGATAGGCCCACGCGAGGGTCGTGCTTCGAATAAGGGTGAGGGCGCCTGGAGCTCAATCACCAACGAGTTTGTTAGAATTACCCTGTTTGTAGCGGTAATCTTGAATTAGCTGGGCGCTGAATCGTTGTTACGATAAAGCCAAGGCCGTAAACAGAAGCCAGAATCTAAGGTGAAATTAGGTAGAAACTACTCCGTGTCATTCTGTCAGAGTAAAAAATCAGCAAAACGATTTGGGAAATGGTTCGTGACACAGCTTTTCAGCATCCCGTCAGAATTTAAAGTCGTCGTTTGGAGGAGCATGGAAATTACTCAGAAAAAACAAGAAAAATTTTTTGGCGTGATTACCTCGATTCCAGTGTAGATTTTAAGCTCAGTTCGTGGAAATGATATAATTTTGAAAGAAATTTATACTCTCACGTTGGATTATGAAAATTTTTGCTGACAATGAGTGATAAAATTGAACGGTTGGTGAGATAGCGGACAGTGCAGTTCTACAAGTGAAATTCTGATCACATCGATTCCTGGCAGCAATCTTCCGACATTTTCATTCCCAATTTTGATTTTCGATCACAATTTGTAGACCGTCCAATTTCGAAGGCTTACATCAGCTTCCTTGTCCGGATCTCCGGCACTGCATCTCACGAACCCATCCCACCGACTATTTTTATGTATAAGAGAATCGAACGGGCCGAGGCCAAACGACTTTGGCCCCAGTCGTCTCAAGCCACGGATGTCACAAGCAACGTCAGGTGGATGGTCTTCCGTTTTATCATCACTCGTTCTCAGCAGCATCCGCGAACCCTCGTCCCGTCCACACGTAAACATACTCAGAACTTTTTTCCATACTCCAGAGGCTGGGGGTGGTGGGTACTTGTCTCATGAGCAAAAGGGACTTTAGTACATTGTATCCTGTGCCGTTCTATAGTGATCTCATAATTTGCACGAGGGCGGCACATGATTGTGGCGCGTTGGCATCGGGCCAAGAGCTGACGGGCGGTAGCTCCTTCCAGCCCCCATCTTCGACCCCTTCTTTGACCCCTCTTCATCCCCTGTTCGCTCTTTCGCTGCCACCTCGCCCCTTGAGGGTTCTCGGCCTCCAGCTCTCTCGCCCTCTCGCCCTCTCGCCCTCTTCTCTCATGCCGTGAAATAACCGACTCATTCCACTAACTAGAAGATAATTAAACTAACAAAGTCCTCGACTGTTTTACCCCCAACTTCTTACGGTGCCTAATTCGAGGGAGATGATAATTTCATTTCATGTTTTGATCAACGTAATGCATTTAAGAGACACGTGGGAACTCTGCCAATTAGGGGAGTCGCCGCAATGGGAATACCCTCCAGAAGTAAAGATGCGTTCTTTTTTTCTTAATAACTTGATATATACTCTACGAGATAAATTGCATTTTTTAACCGCTTGCATCGATTGTGGGATGAAAGGGGTCCAGCTATGCGGTTTCGTTGGAATTTCGGTTGAAGGCAATTTATTTTCTGGTTAATATGAGCTGTTTAAACTTTTTCAGGCGTTTATTTTTTGGCCCGGATCGTTTGGCGGGTGAAACCTATCACAGCTAATTGCAATTTTTTTTATTCCCATTTTTAATTAAACTCAAAATAAAATAAAAAATAGAAACAGGACAGAGAAACAAATTAATTTTTAACGAAAACCATAGAACGTTCGTAAAAAATTCAAATTGGATTAGAACTCCTGCACTGAGAGAAATTTATAGTTATCGTTACTATTCATGTGAGTTATAAATGGCCTCGAACATTTTTTTATATTAATCGAAACTATAATACCTACAGTATTCTCAACCATTATTTGGGTTTGATTGAATATTTTTATAATCCTGTCAATCATAAAATCCGTTAACTATATGAATTTCTCTCAGTGTGGTACTGTCAAGCTGCTACGTACATCAAATTACGTACATTGCAGTATTGAAACAGACAGTGAACCGGAAGTGTTGAAGACGTGTGGTTCTTAACAATTAAAGTGAGTTTGTCGCCTGCAGAGCTTTGGTACGTGATGAACGATTCACGTGGAACTTGGGAAATCCAATTATGTTAACTTTATATTCCAACGTTAGCACTGATGAGTGTGTAATAGCAAATTTTCGCAATGTTTCCTCGTGTATCAATAATACATTTTTGACAAATATCTTCGTCAATCTGAAAAGCGGCCAAAGTGTGATGACAGTTTCAAATTATAATCAGCTGAACTGTGCCGTCGGCATCATTCGGGAATTAACCCCAAGGATATTTGATGATCAACTACCATTTGCCTGTGGCGATCCCTTTGTAAAATATGACCGGATGAATATTTGTGATAAATCGAATGCCAGATACGAAGGAATTGTGACTGGTCAATATAATTTTCGGATTAAATGTTCTATCGCGAATATAGAATTCGCATTAATTTCTGGCACCGAAAATGAGATTCTATTTCTCCATTGGTAACGATTTAGCTGTTTGATAAATTTAAGATCGTATAAGAAACATCCGGTGCAATTGATCTGAGAAGCAATATCGTAAAATCGTGGATAAATAAATTACCCCAAATAGTCAACTACATAGGATTCTGCATTATTAAACCCTGAGTTAACGACGGGCGTAATAAACTATAGCGCTAGTTGCTAACCTAACTGTATCAAATTAGGAAATTCGTAATTACTTACTTTGCTAATTGGAGAAAATTAGGTAAAGCGTATAATAAACCTACACAATTAACAAATACACGTATATAATGATAACTTCACCAATTAAAAGCGGCCAGGGTTGTAATTAATAATCGTATAAGAAATATCTCTAAAAGCTGTAAACAGTGCAGGACACGTACATCCGAAGCGTCTATGTAATAAAACGTAAAAAAGAACCCTAAAACAATACGTTCAACATAATTTTTATCAAATATATTCCAACAAAAATGACGCACGGATGATGAATATCTGTCTCATTCGATAATTCGTTTGTCTTTCGAATCTATGCTTCAGTTTTGAAGTTCTTTACACGGATACACATGATATACCTATGACTATACGAAATATATGTGAGTAAAGATGAATATATGTAATACAAGATATACGTGTATGAGCGATACGCGACTCGAGCGGTAAAGAAGGATGACTACGCATAAAAGCTGCAGAGACGGAGCTTACCTGCCGAAATTGTCGAATACCGCCATTGATCCGTAGAGAATCCGCAGCGATACCAGCGATACCATCGCCAGGTTCACGAAGTTGCCTGAGCGAAGCTGCACTAGGTGCTGCGCCTCCGTGTAGGGGGCAGCAGCATCCGGAACAACAACAACCCGAAGCTTCCGGCTGCGAGCTTTGTCGGATGATTCTAGCACTCGGCGATGTTGTCACGAGTACCGGAGGTGGTGGAGCTGCTTGACACGGACAGCAATGATGCCCGCTTCGAACGCTCTCCCTTTAAACGAAAGCTCTGGCTTTAACATGGTTATGGAAGGAAGTTATTGGCTATAGCGGTCAAACCTAAGTAAATAAAAATGACTATTTTATACACCCCTCGTGCTATATTCTCGCAGATTGACGATAAATGAAAAGCGAATTATTCAAAGTAGACCGAATGGCGAGCGACGGATCAAGACCGGAAAAGAGGCTTTGGGTAAGCGTCTTACCTCTGCGCAATTGAGAATAGCGATGGAGAAAGCTATGATCCTGAGTGCATATTTCATTGCTGCTACTGCAGAGGTAAGGAATTGAAAAATGAATACATAATGCTTTGTTCTTGATTTTATTTCAATCTTGGTTGGAATTCGATTTTCGGAATAGGAACCGCAATCGACTTTTATACACCCTCTCTATATCTTGTCGAAATGAGGTAGCTGCACAAGAGGCAGAAGACGACGAACTTTTCCAACCAACGATTAATAATCGTGTTTCATCCAATTAGCACAGATTTGTGTCAATAAAATTATTTATTCATCCGATAATTAAATCGCTCCGATAAACTTGTCATGCTTATCGAAGCAAACTTCACACGTTTCTAGTTGGAAACAAACGCTCAACCGGTTGAAATATGTTGATGGATGTGGATCGCGCGATGCGCAAAACGAGGCTTGTTATAAACTTGGATCATAAATGTTGGATATACGAGCGAATCCCAATAGTTTTCGAACGCGCTTATCTGAGCTGTTATATAAATTTTATAGGTGATACCGGCTATCGGTATAATATAACACTGTGTAAGTTTGGTAGCAATTCAATGGAATGACCTCGTTAGTATAACGACCATCACGATGTTGAAACACACGCAGCGATTAAATTTGACAAAATTCATATCTTATCGCTCCGCGGCTAAGCTTATCTTAATTGATTTGCGCGGCAATTTGACCTAACGACTTGAAACATGGACGGGATAACGGTTTAAAATTTCACTCTAATCGATCCCCGAAAGTCTGTCGGACATATATGAACGAGGATCGTCGTTATCAGGGCTGGCGACTTCTGTGTGGAGTGTGTGGAGCACTCCACACCCTTAATGCCAACCGCGTGGATATTCCACACCCCAAAAGTCTTGATTACAAAATGAGAATTTGTCAATGGATTTTGAAAAGCCTGTGATAAACACGAATAATCAAAAGTACTTAATAAAACTTTGCCAAAAATATTGAGAAGAGCCTTCGCCCCCCTCGACATCTGAGCAACTCCACACCCTGAAATTTCGTAAGTCGCCGGCCCTGGTCGTTATCTCACCTGGAAACGCTCCGGGCCAGATGCATAGCCGACGAAGGAGCCAGCGATTCCCTCCTGTCGCATCGGCACCTGTTGTAGCTTCCTTGATTACTCGCACAATGCCTCGTCCTGCAGGATACGGGTGTGCGGGCGGTCTGCGGTTCTCCATCTAATCGACAGTGGAGTTCGATGTCCGGAACTGACCTTGTGGCAGGATCCTCGGTACCGCTCTCTTCGGATCCGCCTAATCCCGATACCGACAGCTGAGGTGACGCCACGAGAAATGTGGCACGATCCTGTCGCGTCAGCACCGGCTTAACTTGAGGTGCCGTTGCTACAACCACAGGGGGTGGAGGACCCCTGCTCAGTAAAGCAGCGGTTTCATCGCTACTTCCATACTCGACACCTCCGCCACCCTCCTGAGATCCGGTATTCCCGTTCGAGCTCATTCCCACCGATGCCTTTCGATGGCGATGGATTCTCAGGTCACGTGATCATTTCCTGGAGAAGAGTTTTTTGTTTTTTGTTTACACTTTTCGTAATCATGATCACATTGCTGCACGGGATATCGAATTTGAACAATTTACGAAATATTCTTTTTGGAAGGGGAGACTTTCAGCACATCTTTTCACGATGTGAAAAGTTACTGAAGCTTATCTAATCAGCAGTTGGTGGACTGGAACAAGTTGTGAGAATTGCCAGTATTCCACATCGTTGCAAACTAATTGAGCGTGTCTAAGCTTCATGTTTCAGAATCTCTGAGTGATTGTTGGAAATGAGAAGTCCATGAAAGCTGAGCATCTAATGATGCCGAAAGCAGTGAAAATTCAGCTTTAATTTCAAAGCAGAACATCTGTGAGCTTGCAAACTTCAATTTGACCTCTGATTCGGTCTGCAAGTAGGTATAATAGAATTCGATAATGTTTGCATAAGCCCGTGTCAAAAGAAAACTTCAGAGAGGGGTAGACAGACGGTCGCCACGTATTAATACGTGGTATAACAAAGCATTAGGTCTGATTATCCTTAATCCGATTGTTCCTTAATGGTAGAACAATTCCTTTCAGTCAGGCCTCGGGCAGATTATTCTGGAAGCTTTTAAGGGGGAATAGGGGGCTAAGTACGATTACCACTCGAGCGAGTGTAAACTTGCCTGCCGAAACAAGTGGAACAGTACAACAGCAAGATCATCCGAATACACACACATAGGGTGAATTCCAGATGACTGAACAGTTTGAAGTCGGTTGGAATCATTCAGAACTGTCTAAAAGCTCATTTTTTAATCAGACTGTTCAGTCGTTGAAAATTTACCATGTATAGCATCGATGTTTCCATTCGTAAAACTAGTCATATCTCTGCCGAATTTAATATTTGCGGCAGAATATTCATTGGAGCTTTCTCGAATCGCTCCTTGGAGGCACTGTCTTTGCATCCTTGGATCCTGGCCTGTCTGCCGGTACCAGGGGAAATATAAAACGCGTGGGGCGTACCCGCCGCGCCTTCCAATTACTGAACGTTAAGGGTTGTATAAATATGGAGTAGCGTGAATAAATGCAAATTTAGTGCGTGCGGATTGTGCCGGATGGAATGAAGGTGGCTTTTCAGAGTCTGCAGTCGAAGCCTCGAAAGTTATCGTTCCCAAATGTATGCCGTTTCCTGGGACGAGAAAAGGGATGAAAATCTTGAGTTTGCCTCAATCAATCCCCTTTCCATAACCGTCTGACGTCGTTTCGAAATATGAACCTTCGAGGAATCCATGAGTCCCGTGGCTCCGATATGAAAAAAAAATCTTCGCCATCGATTTGAGCGATCGTAGAAAATATTTTGTCAGGGGAAAAACGCCACGTGGAATTTCTAGCTTTCTATGACAGCGATTGTTCACGAAACTGGGTCTAGAGCGGGTGACGTAATCTGACGTCAGTCTTGACCGTGGTTCTGAGCTGGATAATTAAACAACACAACTTTAAGTCGTGAGCCTCACGCCCCAGGCTTGGATCTTTCTGAAGAGAATGCAGACGAGATACGGTAGCAAAACTCTCGACACCACCCGAGTCACGTCCAATTTAGTCAGATGTTGTACACCAATTTATTAACGAACTTGCTGGATGTTAAGTTGGAAATTTTCGAGATTGTACTCGACGATTGATACGATTAATTATTCAGGTAATTTACGGTAGGCAGTTGTGTGAGGCAATTAACTACGGTAAAGTGGTTCTGCAATAATGAACTGACACTGCCCTACACGGCCAGATTATTGCAACTTGCCGTGTCAGCTGGTTGCCTACAGCTTATAATTTACGTTTCCGGTGGAAGGATGTAAAAGGAATTTCTTTTCGTGTCACGTGGCAGTCAGTAAAACTAATGAGAAAGTAGTAAAACCACCGAAACGACTCTTTTTTTTTTTAAAGAATAAGTTTAGCGAACGATCCAACTTGGCTGGGTCGTGAACGCCTGGCGTAACATAAAGTTGGAACCCGGGGTAAAAAAATATTAACATGAATGGTGTTAATGAAGGTGAACAAAAATCAGGATATATTGACGTTATAACGATCTGTAACCCCTAGGGTAAATTAAATTACTTCGGCAGATTCGCCATTGTTCGAACCGTGAATTAACTTCACCCGGTAATTTCTCCTGGGAAAATGAAGCTTTGAAAGCGCTCCAATTATGACCAAATTTGAAATGAACCTTTTTTAATAGTCAGGGTTTGCAATGTGTCTACAGACACTGCTTCCGGTAGGTCGGATGAATTTGAAGCTTTTTCTCTTCCGTTCCTAATTACGAATTAACGTCCATTAACCCACCGGGGAAATTCAGCTAATACGACCAGAGACACCACTGCAATTTTTATCACTAGATTACCCCTCATGTTTTATGGAAGATTGTCCTCGTTATTAATTGATCGCTGCAATTCCTCTGCCTCGTCGTACAAAAATTTTGTTCAGCTATTCAATCAATGTGATTGCTATTGTTATCGCTGTACGTTTTGCGAGAAATACATTACCCGATTTCAAGCCAAAGCAGTTAAGTGCACGGGACAAAAAATATTTCAGACGAATGAATTCTGCCGTCAGATATACGCTTTGTGCAAGCCACAATGCCATCTAGAGCCAAGATCTGAGATTCCCAGTGCCTTTTTGGAGGACGTCAGCGCGTTCTTTACATAGGTATAAACGCGACCCTTTCACTTCAAGTTTAATTGCAAATACACCGAAACTTTTTCGGCCAGAGTTAACGTTAAGTACTACCGCTTAACGAATGCCAACTTTTTCTGCTTTTACTCGTTGAAAGGGGAAGAATCAAATTAAAATTTCATGTAATCGCAATGGAAGAGTTCTCAAGGGTGAAAAAGTTAAAAGCTCCAGAATGTAAAAATTGCATGACTCGCCGGTACCACAACTACGCCGTAGACGAGCGAGGTGACCATATTATGCGTCACCATTTTATCAATGAAGATAGTCTTCAAGATTGAGTTGACTCGAAGACTAATTTGCTCTGCGAACGTTCCTGTTCGTAATTGGAGGTGAATACACTGATCGATGCAATAATGGCTTCGTTTAAAGCTGTAGGAGAGACGTCTTCGCATACTCGAAGCCCGGAGAAAGCACTCACTTGACTTTACCAAGTATATATATATATATATATATATACTGTCTGCAAGCAGCTCTCACGATAGCAAACAACTTCCTATCCGTGTATTCGGATATGTTTAGTCAGTGACGAGTCGTTCTTCGAAAACCATCTCGAGGCTGCGGTAATGGATGAATTTGTTTAAAAAGATAAGTTGACGAAGCGCAATTACTAGACAGTTTTGCCAATCTGCTTATATGTGCCTTGGTGCTGAGCTTTTAGTCCGTAGAACTCGTTTCCAAGTTTACCGCGAAAGCAAACTCGTTCTCTCCAGAAAGCTGCTGCTGCGAAGCTGTTTCACCTCAGGTTGTGCGATAAGCGTTTTAACAACTTTTAAACGTAAGACTTATTCTCGTCGTACAAACCTCGGGTCTCTTGCTATTCTACAGCTGGGTCAAGACACTCTGTTCAACCTTATTCCCTGAAGTGTTTTATTTTAATTTCGTTTTAAAATTAATGTTGCCAACTCATAATTGTTGATCAGGTTTTTTTTAAACTCTTGAACTGATGATTCATTCGAAATTATCCTACGCAAATATGTCAAAGTTTTCAGTAATTTTTCTTGTGCAAGCTGGCGTATTCAATGTTTGACATTTTATTTTTATAATTATCTTTATGACCAGAGGATAGCTACGTCTCGAATACACAGAGGGCAAGAAAACTTGGGATCTTTTTGTAAACAATATCCGATTCCGCTGACGCCAGATCTGAAATACTTTTATATTCGCCTTTGATTTGTGCAATGTAACGAACCAGTTCGTAAATAAATTATGACAGCATGGTGACACGGCTATAAAATGAAGAAAAAAGAAGAAAAATTAAAAGAACTCACTACTGTTGGATACACGTCGCGTTTTTACTACCGAGGCAATAAACTTCATTCGCTCATGTGACGCCCGTCTGAAAATGTCAAAGACGTATTCTAATTTCCGTAAATCTTAACTCGAATCCCCGAAAACCCTTCCCCTCATTCGCACGTGATAAATGTTCGAAATTAGGACATTCGCAGATGGTGCGTGTCCCGACGAATTCGAGGCGTCCCGCGAAAGAGGTGTTAGTTCTGGATTCTGGAGTTAAAACAAGTTCTAGATCTATACGATACACCTGTATCCGTACACGGAAAAAGTAACTAAGTAAAAAGTAAGTTTTTTACAGAGAATTGTTAGGTTACTTTCACAACCGCTGGCCCCTTCTGAGCAAAAAGCATCCGTTCGGCTTCTGCCAACAATTAGTGTAACATCTGCCCACCAAATTGAGAGCGAACACTTAACCCAAAATTAAGGGACAGTTTATCTCCTCGAATTCGCCGACCATGAGACAAAACCTGAAACTGTAGCGTGCCTCGCAAGTTTTGGCCTGCACCCATACCATCGACCCTTGCCAACCCGAATCCGTTCCGACAGGTAATTATCAAGAATAAACTGGGGGGGGGGGGATTCATCTGAAACCATTTGTCGTTGAGTGCCCCATATTACCTGACGTTTAATACACCATGTAATTCCGAAAGTGTAAACCTTCAAAGTAACAGTTCAATTACACGTTTATTGGATGAGGTTTCGTTCTTGCTGAGCACAGAAAGAAAACGGCTTCGTTTCGAGTAAATTACACCTAAAAGAACAACCACACGTGCGATCTCCGTCTTTACGTTACGAATCCGTCGGAGGCGATTCTGGGATCATCTTTAATTACCTTTCGTAACAATGCTCGGCGTTAGTTTGCACCGGTACCTATTAGGTGGTGTTATTGGTCGTAAATAATTTTATAGGATTGAAAAAGGCAGTGGCGATTTTGCGCCATTGAAAAAGGTGGAAATTCTCTATCATTCTGTATAATTTTTTCCGTTCAACCGTTCATTTATATATCAGTCGTGAAAATTTATAGCTAAAAATGTTTCAGACCGAGGAACGCCGTTCAATGGATGAAATTTTTCAATTCTATTTCAACTCGACGCTTCGTTAGATTCTTTATGCTCCACCAACCGTAAAACTTTTCCCGATTGTGTATTTACACTGATAGTCGTATATCTCGCTAAATTTTTCCAATAGTAAAACCTCCGGGTTTTACAGGATACGTAATTAACGGATCCTGTCCAAAGGACATTTTTGATCCTCTCGAGTGGAGATGCTTCACAAACCACGTTTCCCATAAACCCGTGTGCAGTCCTCGGGGTTGGTAACCCCTATTGATTTACCTCACGGTTTGCCGATCCGACAACTAGAGTCGAGACTCTATGTAATGAGTACAATCTGATTTCCGTCTCTGTATTGACCCTGCTGACAATAAAACAAATGCGTTCCACCGGAACTAATTCAATGATCTATCGTCAGTAATTTGCTAGAGCTTAATTGATACTGGGATTTCATTAATTTACAGCGTGAGCTTACACGTCTGCTTGTCTTCATAACGTCCGGATTCCCCCAGCTCGTGGGCCATTAATAATGATATGAAATTCCTACGGTTTGTAGACAAGATTTTTCATTCGTACAAATGACCGTTGATCGTTTGATGTCGGAAGATGCGAAATAAAATTCTGTTAATTATTCATGAATTCCATCACGGCGCTTGCAACACTTTGATCGCAAAGAAAGAAGAGGAGACCAAAGGAACTGCTTACAGCTGGGTAGATTCTCGTTAGAATTTTATTTTCAGTCCATCAATATTTCACTGTTGACACACACAGTTTTGAAGGTAAAATTAGATTCAGTTGGTTAATGAAAGGTACAACGAAGTAAGGCTTGTTGGTAGAATATTCAATTACGCTAATTGTGATAGCGGTAATTACCGTTGTACTCGAAGGCACTCGAACTAATTACCGTACACACGGAGGTAAACGATACGCCGGATATCAAAACGGTCGACCGAATGCAATCGAATCGTCAAATTCATGATTCTAAACGTTGAAGATTCATAACGACACGGGTTTTCTTGACATTGAAAGAGTGCGAGAATTCGTCGGATAAGGTTCTAAGCGGATACGCAGTAACTTCTCAAGGCATTAATATAAGCCTGACTCAAACCTATTAGGTATATCGTGCCTTGGTTCCGTTTTTTTACACGCGAATTAATCGCCCTGTTATTGATTGATAATAACTGTGCCACGGAGTGTGCGTTAGCCTCAAGACTAATGCTCTTTTCAAGTCAAGAAGCAGTAATAAGGTTCTATGGCATTATTTCGACGAATAAATATTCATAGACCCTATGTTTATTTAGCCAAAGCGCCAGACGTATTCAGTCGCTTCTTGGCTTTGGAGACACCCTCGCAGAAAGGTACGGCCAATCCGTACGATATCAGATTGGCTGGCGTTGAATTTACATCCTATTTGAATCTCATTTTTCTAACAGTCAATGTGATTCTCGTTAAGTGGGGTTAAACGAAATCATTTACTTCAGAGTTGACAGTCTCCGGACTTACTTCAAAGTTGAAATTGAATTCTTCTAGTTTTAATCACACGCCGTGGATGCAGATGAAACGAGAGAGAAAAATGAAGCAGGTATCCAGGCACCCTGGATACATAAATGTATGAAATAGTTAACTAAGATTGCCCTCGAGCTTACCCCCCGTATCATCCCTCGTTTCGTGAAAATAAAGGAAAAAATCGGGTTTACCAGAGAGGGTTGAACATTTTTGTCTACGATACCTTCGGACGCGAGGAAAACGCATTTACATATTCATCCGCAGCCTGCAGTATATTGTACATGTGTATGCGAGCGAAAACGTGGTGCAACGAGGTCATAGAACTTGGGTTAACTTTGCGTCCCTGCCCAGGTATGAACTCTGTGTGTATAGTTGCGGCTGCGATGCCGAGCTGAAAAACTTTGGTCGCATTTTTGGAATTTCATTCTATATTGCGTTTAGAGATTTTCAACCGTGATTCATTTACACGACGAGCTTTCAGTATAATTTTTTCAATTTCAAAATATAATTTTTATGGATCCATCGCAGAGCTCGCGGGGCGGCACTCGACTTCCATTAATTTTGTTCGAGACGATAAAAGCTGACCACGAAGAAGGATAATTTGAATTAATTGATCCGCTGAGCTTTGATAAAGGATAAAAAGCTCTCTCTGAAAATAACCGTATTCGCGAGCGCTTTTTGATGTATGAGAATCATTTATACGAACAATATACGCGTAAATATGCACAATTCGTGCAATGCGTCACCCTCGTTCTTTTTTTTTTATACTTCACAACGAGATGTAGTAGCCCGACTTTAACGCGGTGAATTCGCAAGGTGTTGAATCGCTTGGGAGGGTTTTCCTGCTGCGGTCGTTTGAAAATCCCATTTCGTAGGGGTAGAATGAAAATGTAAAGAAAGCCCAAATAGAAAGCATAATACATTACACGAACTGCGGTCGTTTTATAAAATGGTAAAAATATTGCTCTGAGGGTTCGCGATCGAGAGCAATGCATGTAAATCAACCCCCAGGGGTTTCGTGACCTGCAACGGCTAGACTCAATGACTATGCTAATTCTACACTGTAAATCACGCGGTAGCCGAGAAACTTTGTTTCAGCGGTATAAGTCCCATCATCAACGAGCAATGCAGCTCTAATTATAACTTACAAGACAAGTTCTCAAGCTTACAAACTTAGTGTAAACTCATACAAACATGAGGATATCGTTGATATCTTCGATCCAATTTCAGCATCAATGAGAATAACCGCGATGGCAAGCGAATGGAAATGTATCTTCCAACCACTTTTGAGATTAAGCTGAACACCTTGAGCCGCAATTTCTTTATGCGATGAAGACATTTCCTCGCAATGGCATGGTGCTTCTCGTTTCGTATATCATTGTCTGATTTTCTTCCTATTTCTTCTTTTTTGGGGCAGGTTGTAGGTAATCAAGTAGAAGAACGTTTCCCTCGAACTGTTGGGCCACCCTCGAAGTTGGCGTAAGCGATAAGTAATTGGTCTGTATTTAGGGACGGGTTTTAGGCTGAACAAAGCATCAAGTATTATGAGCAGAGTCTCTGCCAAGAAGCCCGAGACTCGGGCAAGAGACAGAGGTCAGGTCCAAACCAGGAGGTGTGACGTTACGAGGGTTGGAAGGCTTACACATCCCACAGACTGTTCGAATGTGGATCTGTGTTAACTGTTTCATTAATTACCAACGGCAACAGAGGCACCGCCAGACTGCCGCGTTATGTTGGTGTTGAATAATTTGAAATGAACCATACCCACAGACTAATCCTACTGATCACGTTTACGCGATCCTAATTCCTCTCTGGCTTACGATTATGTCGAAAATAACCCAGACGCGCTCATTAACCAGACAGCGTTCGTGCAGTTTACATTATTGATAATAATGACAAAGATACCGACAATATACTAACGAGGTTAATTACCATAATTATATTACTTCTCGTAGCGGTTCAGCAAGTGCGAAGCAAATTATTGTCGTCTGGCGGGCGGACAACTAGTTAACAAAAAGGCCAGTAGATGTTCTGAAAAATTGCAGTAATCGCCGATTCTGGACCTTACTTGATAGATTAAAAACCTTTTATGAACGATGAGGATGAATGCCTACGTACAAGTCAAATGACTCTGAGTAAGACCTTTTTATCATGATTCGATCGATCTCTCAAACCGGTCGAAAAGCGTTTCTTTCATTCGAGCATGGATGTATGGTTGTAAGTGGGCTGCTTTCTTGTCGCATTGAAAACGGTCCCCGAGATTCCCTTCAGGACTCAGCCTTGAAGTTTTGAGTTTTGGAAGACTGACCGACTCCTGACATTCACTAATTGAGGAAGTCAGTACTCTCACGCATACATTCTATGTAAGTTCCAGTTCCGTCATTACTGTCAAACTATGGAGTTTAATCGTTAAACTTACTCAACCTGTCATGTCTGACGGGGTTGTCCCTCGGAACCCACCCCATGGCATGGGTTCTAAATTGTCTCTCAAGTCACCCACAAAACAGACGATGGCTTAATATATTCGCACTTGGATAGATTTGATACGTAAATTCAGTTTACGCTCTATAAATATCTGTGAGAGTCTGAACCACGCCATGACAAACCCGCACCCCTCATCTACGAACGATAAATTTTATGGACAGCGGGGTGATTTATATAACAATAAACAATTTACCTTGCCCTTGTTATTATTTCGTCTGGACAATAAGGGATGCGATAGCGTCGATAACTGAATAATTAAATAGACCAGCATGATTGAATTGAAAAACTTGCGAAGCCAGATTTATAGATTTTTTGTTATTTCGTTATCTTCGATGATCTCGTCCTAGTCTTATTCCGGCAGATTGGTTAGCGGATTACGGAGATGTCTGAAGAGATAAGCTGTCGCAGTGCAGAACGCGGTTCGATATTCGATAATAATAAAATATTCGATTCGTTGAAAGAAAAAAAAATTTCATAATTTGACAATCTGGAGTTCGTTGGATCTGTGATTTGAGTATCGGAAAGATAAAATCATCAGGATTTTTAATCTTTGGTTTGACCGGTTTGGTGTAACAAAAACGTCTACTACTATCTTCTCCGCCTTCATTCAGATTGCCGGCGATATTGTATACTGCAGACTTTGAAGAAATTCAGAGACTCAGAATGCTTCTAAACTTTCGTACAAAGTTCATAAAATATATTAGTTTACAAAGTTGACTATACAAATGAAAATTATATTCCCATAGAACAACAAGGTGCACAAAAGTTTTTTATCTCAATTAATCTTTCGCTAAGTTTACGCTTTCATTCTTGTATGAAATTAGTTCTTAATTATTAATTGAAACATTAATCTCGACATAATCGCAAACTCAAACTATACAGATTTTATCAGATTTCTCTTCTTTTAATGACGAAACCGGATCGTATGACGATGCAAGATTTCCAAGCAATTTGCAAAGGGAGAAATAAAACCTCGCTCGATGCAACGGAAGACTGTTGGAGGGCATCTCCTCGGATGTATTACACTTCCGGGTTCTTCAACGGTGACGATTGTCCCTTGGGCAAGACTATAGTGAGACGTTGAAAGAGGCTAGAGTAACGTACGTGAATGGAACCAAGCCCTCGCGGGTCGCCTATTATGTGACACACATAAGAGATCGACACGAGACAATATCGATAACCAATGCGACCCGCCCGATGAATAGACAGACGGGATAGAGAGAGCCATTTTCCCCCGACACATTTAACGTGAAGCTTCTATTTATAGCCACATAATCGAGAAGGAAGAATAAGAAAAGATTCTTTGAGAAAAAAATTAGGAAATCTCATTTTCAAAGAATATTTTCACGGCAGGCTGAATTACTGCAGGGAAGCTTTTGATAAATCGAAATGTTCGTCGCGAGAGAGACGCTACGTACAATGTCATCTACCACAAGCGAATTATAATGAAATTCCGGATATATGAGACCATCCCAATTTCCCGAAGGAATCGTTTACCTCAGGCCGAGAACAGGCATCCCCTCAGGAAGAGGGGTTAATACATACATGTATCGCGTGCTTGCGTACATTCGGTCATACGTTATGGCAGTATCTATACCCGTGTAGGTGGGTCACACGAGGCGCGACAGGGTCGCGAAACGGTGTCAAATACCGGGAAATCCCCGAAGGGTTCTCCACCAAGCTCTCTTGTCTCGGTTATGTCCTCCTACGGTGTCGAGAGGAGAGCAAATTTTCCTGTGTGTTTTTCAACACTTCAGGGAACACTAAATCTTTATAAGTTAGAAAATTTGTTTTCCAAAAGCAGACTATCGATAATGCGATGGGGAAAAACTCTTCAGAAACTGTCTGCGTCCTGATACAACAAATCTGTGTTATAGAAATTGTGTTTACGTACACAGCGAGAAGGAAAAGCTCATGAAGTGTATAATGAAAGTATAAATTAACTCGATAAGTGCACTCTGATGGAATTTTCATCTCCTACAACGAAGACTGTAGTGGCAGCTACGGTACGAACGAGCTTCCAGATAAGAGGTCCTGGAGCTAGCAATGTCTTCCAGAATCCCCGAGAAAGTTGTGTAATAACGTAGGGGTCTGTGAAGTAATAACAATAATTTGTAAACTTGAAAGAAAAAAGTACCGGTGAAATTTCATAAGGATCGATATGAAGACCAGACTCCGGTTCGTTCTACAGTCACTTCAAGACTGTGAAAAGTTCAGATTTTTATCTCCCGTCATTAGGACATTTATTTTTCAGAATCTGTTTGACCTGCAAAATCGACTCCACAGAGCATCAAACCACACAGGTTTATAAAAAATGTCAAACTTTAAAAAAAATGAGAATTCTAAGCCAGCATCCAGTTTTAGTACGAACATCGGATCACGTATGGAATCGACGTGCAAATACGTCGTGTATTTCCATTGCGGCTCTGTGTGTGGCATTCGAGCTCAAATAACTACGCGCGAAACTGGACCAGCAGACCACAGAGTGCATACATCGGACTATCCGTGACAATCACATACAGCACTAATGCGTGAGGGTAGATAAATTTGTTTATCTAATAAATGAAGCATATCGAAGCCGTGGAAATTTACCAATCACACATGACTGAATCGAACTTTCGCGGTGTACCGGAATGAGTTCGAAATTATTAACAATCAGCCGGCAAGATTAGCATTTACCACTTTCTAATTGGATTCCGTCCGTTACAAAAAGAACCCTGCCGGGTTTCAGGTGTGCGACTGAAAGTTTTATCGCACTATTGTCCGGTGAACCATCTAGACTTCATTATCCAACCTCCCACGGAGTTTGGTATTAAAAAGGAACTCCAATCTCGTCGCTGTTAGGTCCTGGCACCTGGACTTAGTGGAATGTGCCAATGACTCGGTATAAGGGTTGAACGTAAGCTGTTGTGAAAGTTTTCGTCCTTCGTGCTTCGTCCTCCAGCTCCAAGACGCCGAAGCTTTGTCTTCGGTTGGCTGAGCTGACACTGCTTATTGCACATGAAAGCATGACGCTTGTTGGCTGTTTGATAATCCGAGATAACCATGAGCAAGTTTAAGTGATTCAAATCATTCACACGTTTCAGAGTGAATCCGCAGACCAGTGACCCAGACGATGATTTTACATGCGGCGAATAAAAGTACATTTTAATGACGGACGAAGCATAAACGAACGTTATTTCTGTGATTATATGATCATCAGAATTTACTGCAATTGCAATTTAACTCGTTATCTTTAAACGTCGACGGTACACGCGAGATGATAAAAACCGAAAAATAATGCAATCGTTAAAACGTCGTTAAGCTTTCTACAAGTCTTCGGGTGTTATAGGTGTTATAGATATCACCGCCTATCTGACTCGCGAATATAACCGGAAGGCGAATAAAGGTTGGGATAACGATTCATCCCCCAACCATTTGACCATAAATTTGAATAACCGAATTTTTCAATGTCAGACAGCACCCGGAACACTCACACTTGTAAAACTGTCCGTCACCTTTAACCCGCACGCTTAAAGACCCACCGATATATGCGCGGTGCCTTAGAGGCTGTAGCCTCGAGGATGAGCTGGAAGCCGGGTCTGAATCGGAAAGCTTTTAGAGCCAGTGTAAGCGGACACGTCTATTCAGAGTGCCGGCATGCAATGTCTAATTAGATGAGGTCAGAAATAGAAATAGAAAAGATCGACTTCGTGGCTGTACAAAAAAAGGAAATAGTCACTTCTATAGGTACTCTAGACTCTCGCAATGTCTGTGACCTCCGAACTCTACCGTTTATTTGATCCCTATCCAAACGAATACAATCAACCCGTGTCAGAAGTCTTCGAGTACTTTGGTACGTTTCGGTTTTATATTGAACCGAAGCAGGAAAAGAAGACACTCGATGATCCCGCGGAAATAAAAGATCGAACCGCGACCACTCTGTGTAACCCATATATTCGATTTCGTCACGAACTACTCACATCCTCCAATTTGGGCTAGTATACCTCACTCAGAAAAAGGGTTCGTCGAGGACCGTCGGAGGACCTATCGCCCTGTCACTTTCACCCATCCTTGTTGTTTTATGGTCGCCTTGGTAACACATGTCAACACACTCTGGCGCCCTAGAGTGTAGACATCGCAGCACGTGAGATGGGCACGATAATTCGCTTGGATAAGCCTCGGAGACGGAGCAACGCGTTACTCATCCTCGAGCTAAAGTGTTTCGTAGACGGTCACACCGCAAGGTGAAGTCAAATTATTTACCGCCGTCTCTGATACCATGTGATATTCATTTTCTTGTTACACCTGCAGCAATAGCCTTCCATGATAAGATCATAACCCTGGGGTGCAGGAGTGCAGAGTTAGTCCTCCAAGTGTCCGCCCACATCATATGTGAGCTTTCGCAGGAAAAGAGTCCGAAGTTGGCTGAAATCGGGGAAATAATGAGCCCTTAGACAGTCGGATTCGTGCAGAAATGTCTGACATCTACTTCTCGATTCCAGCCAGCTTCAGACTGTCCAATAGTTTGGAATTCACCCTATATATGAACGGCAACTTTTTTGGATTGAGGAGATATACGCAACTGAAATTGCTAAGTCAGAAATTTCTCAATGGACAGAACTGGACGACGCCAAACAGTTGTTTTTGGATTCCAACAAGTACGATCAAACAATGAGCTATATTCATCCTAGTAGGGGGTTCGTTGGATTAATAAACACTGGAACATGACAAAAAATTGGGGATATATATTATGCTGGGAATAACACAAAAAAAAAATCACAAAGAAGTGACAAAAATATCAATAAATCTAAAATTTTTTCACAATCTTGAGGTTATGAACAAATTTGAGCAGTCTCAGGCGTTCTAAGTCAGATGGATGCTGTACGAAGCGCGAACCAAAAATGGCCACTGCTGGCTGAAACTTTTCCAAGCACTGAAAAGCTCCAGCCTATGAAAGGCTCCTGCACTTATTTACAGACATCATTCCTCGGTTTTTGATGGATTGGATTTACTTTTCAGTCCGCAAATAAAAGTAGTAATTTCATTTAAAAAAATGCCCTAAATTCAGGTCAATCATATGGGATTTCCAGTTTGATGTTTTCGTTTTAACCGTTTATTAAGTAGCCACGAAGGATGCAGAATAGACAGTCTCCTTTTTTCTATTTAAATTAAAATTATCGGTTTAAATTTCCGACAAGTTATCCTAGACCAGATATTATTCTATAAGTAGGTACCTGTTCCGGAAAGTGCCAGGGGCTCCCTGGGGTCCATGACTTTACATAGATTTATTCACTCGCGTCGAGTTCACCTCGCCATTTTCCATCAGTTGAAAACCGCTTTACACATAGGGAATAAAGTTTGTTCTTTTTATAACACTAAAAATCCTAGACGCTAACGGAGTAGTTCGTCATAGTCTCCCCTTGCCACATGTTTGCAAGATTTATTATCCCTGGTTTACTCGGTAACGTCGTAATACATAATTCAAACAACCCTTGGAGAAGGGAGGCAGGAGAAAAGATCCTATAGACCGACTTGAAGTGGAAATTTTATAACTACAAGCTTTAAAATGATTCACTATCCACGTAGTGAAGTGTTTAGACCTGAAAAACGGATCGACGGTAAAAATCACTGTCGCAAATATCATCTTCACAATGCCAATTTCATAAAAAGTTTAATCCAGAATTCGCTTTCTCCGACAGCTCTTCATCACCACGTACTTTTTTACCCGGGGGAAAAATTCTTCAAACCTGATAGGGAAATAGACTATATACATGTCTCTTGCCCCCAAAAGCAATCAAAAAGTTTATAACGGCTGCCGATAATGGAATCTGAGAAGGAAACAGCAATTTTCCGCAGCACATAATCCCCTCCAGCTGTTGCGTAAGTGAAATTGGACTGTTTAATTCAATCGTTTAATTTTATCAATCGAGAGATCTGTGTCGAATTAAACGGGTCGATGACGCGAACCCTGGGTTATACTACGCTCAAAACTTACATGGAATATTCATATTTGCAGTCTGCAGTTTTAGCCAGGTGCAGATGCCGCGCAAAACTACGCTGTCAGAATACTGCCTGGTCAGTCGAGTTACGATTTCAAACATATATAAATAGCTACCAAAAGTTTATGTAACGTGTAATTATGCAGGAATTGCTGCTCCGGCTGAACCGACCACGCTACGCTCTCTCTAGTATATTGATGTAACCCAGCCAATACTGTGACCTTAGAATTTTTGATGCTGTATAAATAAAAAAATTGTCAAAAATTCGACCTGCCGTGATTGGATTTAATTTTAAGAGGGTCATGAGATTAGAATATAATAAAGATAATGAGAATATCACCATATTTTTATTAATATTCGCTTTCAAATTAGGGAAAATTACATGAAATCGGGAGATAATCCTTGGGCGAGGAAAAATCACGTTTTTGATCTATTATTCAGTGAATATTATTATGTAATCTATTATCAGAGCTTAATGAGGCCTATAGTTTCTCGATGATTGATAATCTCATGAAAAACGGCCATGTGGTTAAAAACTGGGCCGTTCACCTCGAAACCATTGAGAAATTAAAAATTAAAAACGAAGTCACCTGTACTCTTGTGGCACTTACAATTTATGTATTTTCTTGTTCAAATCGAATTCTGGTGACGGTCAAGAGCGAGAGATATCCTTCCAAAAAGGCGATTCTTAAAGGGTTTTTGAACTTAAGTTTTTGCTTATTTCGTATTTTTCAAAATTTTCGACGAGACTTTCAAGAGTAGCCGATTCACCTCGAATTCAGACTAAAACACTTTTTCAAATTGAATTCTGGTGACAGAAAAGAGCGAGAGAAATTCTTCAGAAGAATTTTTCACGCCTTCCAAGTGAACGTAAATTTCAGGCTATTTAATCTTTTGTTCAAATTCCAACGGGAGCTTTAGAAGTAATCGGAAATTTTAGAGGCTAGCTCACAGTCAGTCCAAATTACCTTTTTTTTCAGTTCATAGGGATTCCTCGGATCTTTTAGCCATCCATTATTTATGCGACAGATGAAATATGCCATACGTCAAGAATTTTATGACCTCGGTGAGCTCGTCGAGCATAGAGTGGTTCTAAATAAACTAGTTTCACGTAATGAGTTCAACCCGTGTGGTATACATATATAAATATTTATACACTGCAACACATTCGCCGCTGCAGCCTCTGGGGGTTGGGCGAGGCCTCTTCGTAGTGCCACTCTGACATATCCCCCTTCTGTGTCGAGAGTGCGAAGTGATAAAGTGGTATCTTATTCTTCGGAATGAATTAGCATAATTGGCTGCGGGGCTCGTCGTTCAAAAGTTGCATCGTCATAGGAATTCGCGTGATGAAAAACGTATGTTTCATTATTTGGCAGCAAATAGGCCAGCGAGACTGCGTATGTAGAACCGCAAAATTAGATGAAGAGTCAGACAGTGGTGGAAATTGAAAAAAAAAAAGAAAAAAGGTGTGCATTCAGCTCAAGTTCAAATATTTTTCTCAGAGTCTCATTAAACTCGGACGTGTTTTAACGACGCGGAGCAAAAGAGGAAACGAGCCGCGAACCAAGTCCCCCTTTCCTAGTTCCGTTGCAGTCTGGTTTCCGGATTGCGCGGATCGTCGCACCGCACGGTTACCGCCTTCCGTCTTCGTCGACCTCCTGTGATTTAGGAAGGACGAAGAAAACTCACTGCTGATTTATTAACTCCATTTGTTTTGCAACATCACCTTCGGCATCGCTGCAAGGCAGGTAAGCCGCCGTTACGTACGTGATACGAAAATCTACTGGGAAGAGGGCAACAATTAATCCAGACGGAATTGCTACGAAATTAGGGTCAATCTTCCTTCGGACTTTGAAAAACTTCATTTGATTACTAAAAATTTACGTTTCGATACCGCGGAGCAAATTCTGTCGTTTAGCATTCCGTACTGAACAAAATCTCGATGGGGTTTAATGAGAAAAGGAATAACCGAGGTAATTGACAAGTTTTTATCCAAAGAAGTGTTAAAAATCGGAAATAATTGACCCGGAGGTCTTTATGATATTCGGATAACTGTTCAATGACACTGACAAGTTTAATTGGACAGCCCTCATCTCACTCCGAAGACAAAGACAAGGATGAAGTCTCTTTGGTAAAGTTTTGCTTCAAAGTTCTCAAACTTTGACAACAGTTTGTATAATAGATGACAGATCATACGATACAGGAAATTCGAATGGGAAGACAAGATTTCCGCAGTAGATGAGGAGATTATTCATCACTACGTAGGTGGCGCCTGTTGAGAAGCTAATGTGATTTTAAAGCTCGAAGTATCGGTCTTATACAGCGTCACGAAAGTAGTAAAATACTAAATAGCATAACGGCGGTGTATATAATCCAGCAATAATCAAACATGTTTAACGACCGTTGAATCGACAGTAGGCGGCGTAGGAGATTGGAAAATTAATCAGGTTTACACTCATAGTTGGAGCTATTATAAATGAATTATGTATCAAAGTCCAATAATGTACGTTTCAAGTACGCGTGGATGAATTTATGATTGATCGTTGATCGATAACCGATGTTGACTTTAACTCTGACCAAAATAAGCAACGAATTAGCTTCGAGGATCTATGACGTCAATGATATACAATTAGTGGTGGTCATTGCGTATTAAACAACGGTCTGCTGCATACATATGTCGGTCAGCCTTTTTCCAATTTCTCCATGGATACAATCGAACCTTGAAAGGTCAAACACAGGGTCGTAGTAGAATTGATTTTAAGCACGTGCTTGTTTTATCATTTTCCCAATTTCAACAAGCCTGCTTCGTAAAGTATTATTAAATCATGTTACTTTTTTACTCAATTATGTGTACATAAGTCAAAAATACGAGTGTCGTTAATCAGCTCTTAGTTTATATTTGGAAAATAAATCGCTACGACGCCTCTTCCCGTATACAAAACTGTCCAGGACACAAATGTCGAGCGTAGGACGATTTGACAGGTTGCCAGACCCAGATGGGAACATACAACAGAAATTATATTGAATTCCCGCCAATTACATTGTCAGTTTGAAATATTTGATTTTCATAGTTTGAATTTGAGTTGGTTCTTTTAACAAATTCGCTAACCATATAATCTATTGAGCTATTCAATTCGATGAATTTTTCACTCGTTGAGTGCCTCTCACTTTCAACTTAAATCATTAAAGCTGAGGAGTTTGCGCTCAGGCTGAGCTGCGGAGCTGATCTCGGCTACTTTCCCAGATTGGAATCTCCCCTCTCGTCCATTTTATTCACATTATCTTCTCATTGAACAGAATCGAATCCCTTACGGTTCGACGCGCATATTTTTGGCTGCTAAAATAGAATTTATGATTGTTCATTTTGGAACGGTACCTCGAGGTCCTCCAAAAATAACCCGACTTCATCTCGGACAGAAATTTCTAAATATATTTACAGGCTTCTGACCAAAATTCTTGACCTTTCGTAATAATTCAGAGCCGAGAAACGACTCCTTCAGAAAGTCGACGAAGATTCATCTCGATCATCATTATCGAAATGGATCAGTAAGCTCTCATCCACTCTATAACTTACCAGGAATTTATCTCGAGAATTCTGATTCCCGGCGATTGGTCCTCTTCCAACGTGTCGTTGAACTTTGATTCTTCTTCTTCTTTTTTATTTTTTATTTTTTAGAAACAATCACTTTTACTCATATTTCTCGCTCACATTTAGTAGTATAAAAATTGGTCCACTCGATTTATTTCAGTGCGATAAGGTTCCATCCTCTCCGACAGTGACTGATAACCTGCAATATAGAAATAAATAATCGTTACTCCAAGAGAACAGATATAAATTTAGCCAGTCTACGTTCTTATTCTACTTTCCAATATATTTTTTTTCATCTCGAGGCTGAACGTTTGGATGAAATATTCAGATCCTCGGTGACGGAGTAGCGTACCTATATAGATTTTTCGCGCTCTTTACCCGTTATGAAAAACCCTATTTAGTTATGATTTTTTTTTTCTTCATTCTGCTTGAATTTTAAAACTATGTTGAATATACGTTCCTCTTTACGTCGTGAGAGAATTTTTTTCGCTTTGTTTGAATCGGAGAGCTTTTTCCTTCTTTTACTACTTTTTTCCACAAAATATCGGAGCCGACAAACACTGTTTAACGAACAAATATCCGCCCCTTTTTCACACGAAATAAATCCCAAGTCACGCTACATAGGGGTTCGTCTAAATTCTCAAAATTCTCAAAAGCTCAACAACACAGTGAGAAAAGGTACTAAGATAAATTTATAGTGTGGTGATCTCGGGGCAAAAGTCAAGTCTATGTGTCTAGGTTTTGGTTTCAGGATCACAAAGCGAGCGTATTTACTAGACGGGTCGAGTCAAACTTTGCTATCAAAGTGATAACAGCTCCCCAGACACTAGCGTACGACGAACGATTCTCACCTCTACTCGAACAACAATGTAAAAGAAAAAGCTCGAACTTTATGGCGACGAGATTGAACCATTGCTTTGCTGAGAGTACAAAAGATGAAATTCCCAAGAAAAGAGTCAAATTTCGTGATGGAAGTATTTACTTGATATTTTTTTGACAAATTGTGAGTCTCCCTCTGCACGAGATAACAGTTTTGTTCCCAAAGAAGGGTCCTCGTACCTACATATATAATATATGCCAAGGTATGTAGTCATGTTGCCCGTGAGAACTTTTCATCACAAAGTCTCACAGCTTTTTCAGAGAGGCTTTACAAGCGGTTCCTCTTTACTCGTTTGCTACTTTCAAACACTTTTAATAATATTTCTCCTGCTGAAGGTGTAAGGGTTGCTCCGCGTTCCTAAAATATTTAGTCACAGAACCAACAGCAGGTTTTTTTCTTCTAACTGTTAAAACTAACACAGTTCTCAATTATCTTATATTTGGACAGCGTTACGTTAAAACGTGACGATTGCTTCTGCATACAGACTTTCGACCGGCGCGATCTTTCAGGTGTCAATCTAGATCCACCGTGTATAAATAATCGAGTAGATTTCGTCTGGCTTTGCCCATGGCTGGCAGAACTTTGTAGAGTTGATTACCCTAGAATATATATTTGCGAAATTCGAAAGTTTGGAACCCCTCAGGATGCGCGAATCCTCGATAATACGTAGCTCCCGAACTGACTCGAGTTTACCTGTCGTTGTTTCAATTTCAAATTATTCTTATTAAATTCCCACTCTCAAAAAGTTGTAAATCGTATTAATCAAACTCTTGTCAATAAAGTTCCATTAAAATTCCAGCATGAGGTTCGAACAGCGGATCAAGTCCTGGTTCCATCATCAATGGCACAAAGAAACAAACAGTCGGTGATCCGGCTAACCCTCCCATATATTTTTCTCCACTCTAACAAGCGGCTGTGAAGATTCTTGAAGCGTATATTCGAGCTACGTGAATCTGGGCATAGGGGAGGAACAGACTGTTCACGAAACGGGCAAAAAGTGGTAGCAAAGCTCGTTCGTATTCCACTAGGTATTTCTCTCAAGCTCCGCAAAGTTCTCTCCCTTCTCCCACTCCAAATTCTTTCTCAGTCTTTCATTTTGTTTCCGGACGCTATACGCGATAGACCGAGAGCTTTTTAATATTTCTACACCTCGTTGTGAGAAGCCTTCAGACATCTCAGGACATTTGTATACGCCTTTTGACCGGGGACTGCATGCGACGTGGAAATGTTCATGATTTGTATCTTGTTTGACAAGACAAATATATATAGTGGCACAATTATTTATTCGCTGGTTCATCGCTGTGGAGGTTTTAATTGGATTAGAAGGGAACCGCGAAACGGAATTTCGTATATCCAGCTATTAATATTCGCTACGAGTTTTGGGAATCCGCAAAAGCTCTGATGAATATAACTGGATTTAATTGATCACCGTAGCCTCGGGCGTAGGGTTGGGGTTAAAAGTTCCGAAATTAATGGCTCTCGCATTTTCTGGTATCGATAACGGTTCCGAATCTAAGGAGCTTGTCGACTGGTGATTTGCACGATTTCGACTGTTCCTTGCCCCGAATCTGCCCGTTTGCTGTCGAGCTGACCCTGAGGCGGCCTCGGGAATAGTTACAGAGGAAAGCTCAAAGGCTTTCGCGTTTGATCAATGTTTTGGAAGATACGTGGTTCGCCTGGTTCTCACCAGCGTTCTGACGCTACAGCATCCACATCTTGTCTCTGGCCATATTTCCAACACCCAGAGGTGTTCCTGGTCTACTTTAGAAATTTTCTGCATATCTTTCCTTTCAGTGAAACTGTCGCTTCGGTATTTCGCGTTCGTTACTCTTTCACCTTTTTTCACAAGCATGCCTTTTACCTCTTTTCTTCACTTTTTCACTTGGATCTCTTTGTTTGAAATTCAACGTGTAGTTCGAATGTTACGCCTTTGCATATTCATGGAATATTCATAGAAATGAACATTCTCTATTAAAACACACTTTTAGCATTTCAATTTCTAACATATTCAGCAGGCAACAAGACAAATAACGAATCGGACAACTATTTTAACTGATAACGTGCGCGTTATCAGACAGTAATGTATGTTCAGCTAACTCGATGGATCACCAGTCAGCTTTTGCCGATCAAACGAATTAGCTGCATCAGGTAATTATTCGAGCGTAATCACACGGCAAAGTTTTTTTTTACTTTAGTGTCAGAGTGAATTACCGAATCTATCTACGGTGCAGATTGAACCGGTTTTGTGGTAGGGACGGTTTTAATTAGCCGATGAATTTGAAGACTCTTAATCAGTCAAATTTAAGTAATCCCGTGATTACGTTCCCGGAACTAATGGGGTTAACTGGGACAGAATTCCTAGTCAAAATTCAAATGTCCGTCCGTTTTATATAAGCCGACAGACGGGGATAACGACCTGCCCGGTATCATGGTCTTCCAAGAGCGAAGTAGCGGATAATTTGCACGTCACTTATCATGGCGGGGTTTATTCTAAATATAGTTGAGGTCCGACCACAACTACCGCACTTCACTGAAGTGATTTTCCTTCGTTTCACTCGCGAGTCAAACGCTTTCCGACCTATTCTTGCTCGGTATATTTACCCGGCGGTAATTTCATCGTTTGATATCAGTAGACTCATTCGATAGGCAAATTATATTCACTGTATTGTTCCCTCTCTTCGCAATATCTCAAGCATCAGAAGCGTTTTAGATCTAATAAAAAATAAAACTCTTCGGGTGATTAATTCGGTACTCAAAGTGCACAATTCTATTGCCACTTGTAATAAATTGGTTGTATAACATCCTACGTGTTTATTTATTCTACGAGTCAGAGCGCCTCGAGTCAACATCAGCTTCGGTAGTTCAGTTCGCCCAGGTTCGTCGAACTATCGCTTCGTTAGACTGCATAGAAACTTCTGTCTACTTGATTAACGTTGGTACTTTCAGCCCATTGCGAAAGTATAGACTATGAATTACCGATCTGATCAACCTTTTTCCCAACTCCATCTCCGTCTGATGATTATTCGCAAGCTCTACTCGAACGGGGTGTCAAGGGGCTTGGAGCTGAACGGAATAATTGGCTATGAGATGAAATATAAAATAAAGTATCAAGTAACAGGTACCGTTACCATGTGTCGGAGCCAGTAAAGTTCTATGATTGTAATCGAGTGCAATCAGTGCGAAGTATCATCGTGTGTTCGTACCCTCTCAGGTAATTGCATATGGGATTCGAGCACCGGGCGGTGCTTCTGTAAATACTGGATAAACTCTCGGACATTTTCACCTCAACTTTTCACTGGGCTTCCGATGAATGAAAATTTTACCAATTCAGCTCTCACGGTTTCACTCGGTAAAATTTTTCTCGCAGAGTAATCTTCCGAGTATACAGAAACTCGCGAAGATCGACCACGCGATTACAAAATTAATGTGCATAGGTATATTTTACCGCCGGGGTTTTACTACGGAGTGTCTCGTGGTACGTATGACTCCCAGAGACACTATACATACTTATAATATACGAGTATATATAACCCTTAGTAGCTCAGGCAATGTGCCAAACCCTCTGACTATCAACATACGAGAACCATGCATGCTGATGTTCACCGTGACTGGGACATATTTTCTAATCATTAGTACAAGAATTTCAACTTCCGTGCCGGAAGAGAGATAGAGGAAAGTAGTGAAAAGAGTCATGGAATGAAAGACAAAGATAAAATATTACCAAGTTTCGGGAATTGATGAATGGTCGATCAATCTAGATTTCCACGATTGAAAGGATAGTTTTTTTTTCCTAGTGCTTGACATGTGGAGGATGTGAACTGCTTGAACCCTTGATCATTCAACATCAAAGTCAATTGGATCTACGTCATTCTCTGGAAATCGTCTGTCGTGACGTTTTTTGTTTTTTTTTTTGTCTGTCTGTTCGGTCCTGTGCATTCGATTTACTTTTGGACCATTTTCTCTCCTCTCAACACCCCGGCCCCGGTGGCAGAATCAGCCGATCCTGATCAATTGCAAACGTAAACGGGAATTCTATACGTTGCGTGTGTATGGGCAAGCTGTGAGGACTGCTGTGTTCGATTCTATTTCCTTAACAAACAACCGCGTTCCTCAGCGATACCCTTTCGCGTTTGATTGATGAACGCGAAGACCTTCTCACCTCAGTTTCCATTCCTTTTTTATCCACGGGGGATGAGTTATCATCTACTATGATAATTATACCATCGTAATATATCCTGCAAGACATCATCGCAATTGTCAGAAACTGCAGGCATAAAATGACAGCCATCTCTCGACGCGGTACGCAATCATATTTTCGCCTATATATCTTGACGATGCTCCGGCCGGTGGTGAACGATCTCAACTAACTATAATCCTTTACTTTAACGAACCCACCGACAACACCGTTGTTATACTTAATACTGTATATTAAACGCTGTGCTAGTGGTGGAACACGCGAAAGCAATCTAGGCCGTGATATACGGCACAGGATACATGCAGTCATCGTAACATGCTCTAGGTATGTATGATCTAACGACATGGTCTCACAGGGTCTGATACGACCGCAAGCATTGAAACCGATTTAATTACCCGGGTCGGTAATTAGGCTATGAATCATACGATTTTCACGAGGGGCTTCGAAGCTTTCATATCCGGCTCCCTTCTGTGTGTGAAAGTACTTCGCGAAGTGATATTTGATTTGAGCATGATACGCCTCAAGCACTATTATCGTCTGTTTCTTGGCACGATGTAGAAAGAGATTGAAGTAGACGTGGATCAGACAAGGGCCGAGTTTCTGTGTCTTGACTGCCACCTTTGTATGCATTGGAGAATTTTTTAATCGTATGCATTAAGCGCTACGCTGATATTAAAAAAAGTTGGTGACACGTACATGGCGTTTTGAAAGTTCATTATGATTTATGTCGTGTGTGCTGGCTTATTTGTATTGTTACCGATCCGGCGCCGCGACTGTGTGATTATATCTTTTGGATCAAGTGACATTGACACACCTTTACGTTCGCCGGTTCAATTAATTAAAGATTTTAATTGGAAATTGAAACCTTGGTTGAAGTTTTTCTTTCCTCGAATTGAAAATCGTCTCGTTATCGGTTTCGCGGTGTTTCTACACTGATTCGCGTTCTTTTTATTAATCAACAAACTTGAACGGGTACTCCGAAACTTTAGAACCTTGTCCTTCTCATCGGAAATTCGAAATACGACTCCAACTGTGTGTCTCGTCAAGATCCTCTCCATTAATTGAAGCTTAGATAACATGGTTTGAAAGGGAACTCTATCCAACTGGATTTGGCGTATAATCAGGAGAAGCCAAAGGTCAGACTGAGGTGGATTTAAAATGTCTAAAGATACCACAGACCACTCATCTCTTCTCCGAGTCACTCATTCTACTTGCAAAACCCAACTTGGCATTTACAATCCCAGAGGTTTTATCACACACAATCTAGAAGAAGGTCACTTCTAGGTCGGACACATTACATAGCGTAATAAAACTGCTTCTGGTATCCCTGACAGTCCACGTGCCCAGAAAAATATATGACCAATACATTGGTTATCGTTGTAGCAGTTACCGATATACCCTATCGTTATGGCTCATGACTACCACTCATCTCCTACACAGCTGTGAAGATAGTATCTATTTGCTTGCTCGAATTCAATATACCTAGGAGTTTCGTATTCCATTATTTCCCACAGCTTCCCCCAGCTCAACAATTCTTATTGTCATCGCACCATCGATCCGAATCTCCCTCGGTCACTCAACTGTAACCTGACCACAGATTGCAGCTATCAAAGCATCGAATATCCGTTCGGATGTATCCAGAAAAAAGTACCGATAGCTACGTGCAATGAGTATTATTGATCGAGGTGGAAACGTGACTTGTGACAGTCACACGTACTAACTAGAGCACTGGATATGCCGGGTCCGCCAGGTACCGCCATCAGCAGTAACTCTCTAACAATTACTGGTATGATCGCGTTTCGTGGGGTACAAGAATAACCGACGTTAATGAAGCGCATGTTTGAAAAATTGTTCAGTTAGTCGTACATCACGGTGAAAAATTGGTGAGTCGAAAAAGCACGGGAAATTTGAATCTACCGTCCTTGTCTCTGGAGACTGGCAGTCCGCTGAACCGATACGTTGCTGGGAAGGAAATGACATCAGCAGGGTCATATATTTCAACAACACTTGTCTATTATCAAATCAACATCATGGTTCTCATCGGGGGGTGGAAGAGGTTCGTCTTCCCACCGGCAATAAATCCTCGAGCTTTCCTCCGAGCCACGCCAGGAGGTAGAAGCTCGATTAATAAAAGATTTTTCAGCAAACAAGCAGAGTGCATTTCGTCGTTGTTAGCTGCAAAGTAAATTTAGGGTTGGGTTTGGGAAGGAGAGTTCTGGGCTCAAATGTAATAACAATTCTAGAACTTGGACTTCACATGAAACCGTATTACCTATACGGTACGCTGAGTCTTGTGTTTGTACGCAATCCTCATGTTTTGACGTGCCGCTAAAGTCGACAAGCGCAAGGTCAGAACGACAGTATAACCATTGAAATAAGTTACAGCCATTCAGGTTCAACACCTGACCTATCAATCAATGTCATCGTCAGTCGCGTGACGGTGATTTCAAAAATTATAAACGGTCACAAAAATTGGTTTCGGAAAATTGCTAACAAGACTTCGAGTATCGAAAGTGAAAATTAGTCCTGCGACAAAAGCCTGGTATAGTCTAGAGTCATTTTTGACCCCGGAGTTTAATAGGAGTATCGAACCTTTCACGATGACGTTTGACGTTTGACATTTGTTGCCAATACCAGCAGCGAGGCCGACTGATTGGGCTCATAAATCAGCTGGCGATTCAACTATACTCTATTCCAAAGCTGCGATCTACGTATCAATCTGTCAAAACGGGCCCAGAGTTCAAACTAATAGGTGTAGTAGGTGGGTGGTTTGGCATCAGCATGGCACGGCTGACTGGCTGTGCATTATCAATTTTCCGCGATCTATTTCCGTAACACTCCTGACTCGTGGGAATTGTAAGGCGATCACGGTTCTTGGTGATGTATTGATCGCGAGTTTATTCCCTCCTGAAAGTTTCGTTTCTTGAGATTATCTTGTTATTTGAAATCAGTATGCTCTGTGTGGAAAAAAACCAACCAACACGACCCGAGAGAATGAAGATAATGTACCAAGACGGAAAAAAAGTTCCTGGGAGGTTTCTGGAAATGGATAATGACAATCTTCCATTAAAGTATAGCACGGAAATGGGATGTAATAATAATTGTGCCCAAGGAACCATGGGCCGGTGTCATTACAGTAAATACAGGGGAATACGGGCGTCGTTATAAATAAATAATACTTCAACTTGAATTATTAACAACTTGGACTCCAAACAACGTGGAAACGAAAAACAGCCAAGGAAAAGCCAAAGAACACTGTGTCCACTTTGAACAAAAAAAAAAAAAACATAGCCTCCCGTAATTTTGAAACAATAATCAATCAATTGAAACTCTTTCACTGGAGTGGTACTCGCGTCTCGTTAGAGGTACGAAATGGAATCAGTAGCTTGTTTAAATCGACACCAGAGATGTTGATGAAACTTCATGTTTAGGAAGAATTTCTCTTCATGTTGCTCAAAGCAGAACTTACCACTTTTCCTATTACCGGATGGTGCGAGTGGATCAAGTCACACCCGCGGCCGCGTCACAGGGAGTCTGTCTTGATGTACCACTTCCTCGCTTAGTCGTGAGGCATTACGAGTGAAGTGCAGAGCATTGAAACTTCTACACTCGGATGTGCATTATGGAACAGCGAATGCACTCCTTTCGTACTCATGATTCATTGTTATTATTATCACCTGGGAAGTGGCGTCGCGTGAAAGAATTTCGTCTCTTGATTGAGCCACATTCCATCATATTACCGTACTAAGTAAATAAATCTCGCTCAAATATGGAGTATGAGTATTTTATACCCTATCCGTACCACGCCGTGATGCGGATAAAAAGATAAATTATCAAGTGGCCGCCGAAATTGAGCTGGTGGTGTTAATTAGGACCCTGTACGTAGTTGACAAAGCATAACCAGTGTCCCGGAGTATAATTTGTTAGAAAATGTTTGCTCGTTCATTATACCGCGGAGAATCCTCTTCGGGAAGCAATATGAAAGAGATTCATCTGCCCATCACTGAAAATGGCGCATACTTGCGATATACTTGTATCGGGGTACGAAAACCTCTCGTTTGATTTTCCATCCGTCCCTTCTGTTTTATGCTTTACATTACATTAAAACAAGAGTATTACATTATTCCGAAGTTTTTATAGGGTTCCGCTCGAGAGTTATCAATTTAAAAAATCTCGTCTCTACATCTTGTCATCATAAATGAAACATTTTAATATCGTTGTGTCTTCCAGTCACAATTCCTCGCTCTCCACGATAAGAATAAGAGTGGCTTCCGGATGTCTGGTAAAGTCCCAGAGGTCCGTGTGTGCATGATATACACCTGCATGTACATGGCACAAACTCTAACCGAGCAATTGATTTTTTGTATGTTTTTTTTTCTCCTGCTCTCTTCCCGTCTGTTTATTATTTCCACCATTTTTGGTCTTTCTTTTTCCAATTACGACCAACGAGATAACTCTCCTCGTCTTGGGTATACCGGAGTACGTTTATACCGCCACCAGCACAGACGCAGCCCTCAATCGTGTGCCTCGAAAATAAAAAAGATGTAAAAAAATAACGAAGGATAACTTCCGTTGCTTTAACTACGTTCGTATGGCTGATAGATTTGACGGATTAACTACTATTCCAGCACACAATCAACGATATTCATACCTGGGGTCAGAATGACGTCCACTCAGCGTTGCGTAATCGATTATTGATCGTTTCACCACAAGATAAAGTCTGCCGTGAATTGTATGATCGATTGTATGCCATCATATCAATCGAATCTTTTCTCTATTCTGATCATAATTGCACAATAAAGATAATTATAGATTTTCAATGATCTTTCAGACTGGTGAAAAAAGTGGGCGGAATGTCCCTACCCGCAAATGTCATGCTTCGAACGATGAGCATTGTTTCCTGGCTTCTTCGACAGTTGTGATAGAACTGGCATTCCTGATCGAATAAACTTTTGGAATCGTGACTCTTCGACGGTATATGGATCGGATTTCCTGGCGCTGAACTAAATTTAACAGACATTTTAGATCGACGTGACCTCGGAACGATCATGGCACATTTCAATTGAACGTGTTTCCACTGAGAAATTACTATCATTACAAATTTCTGACCAGAATGTTCAACGACCTAGAGTAGGCCATGAAATATGTTTACAGAGTATATAGAAGAGCTATGAATATCTCCAAGTTATTTTGTCGTTGGACATGGTGCGGAAGAATTTAAGGACCTTATCCCGTTCCATAATTTCAGCGTATCGTCGATGGCCGCATTACCTCTGGCCTTCGAGATATTCAGGTACAAGAGTCTCTGTGCAGAGTAGCAAACTGGGGACACGAATTCCAACGCGATTAACAGGAAAGGGTGAGGGTAACTTTGGAGTTTCGTTAATTGGCAGTTCTATTCTAGTCGGTGGCCTCTGTCGCATCCCTCTTATCGTGGCCTCTTTCTACTTGTGGCCTACATACATACTTTAAGTATCTTGGAGAGGGACCCACTGGAATTAATTAACTCATGAAGTAATCGACCAGGGTCTAAATGAGGCAAAAATTTTGCATATGCATAGCGTTGCCCCAGCCGTGCCAGCGTATCGTCCATTTATCTTCGATCCTAGTCATCGAACAAATTTAAATTTCATCATCTCGTGCCAAGATTTGGTTACCTAGAATAAACTGTATCAAAATTCCCAAATTGGATCGGATCCCGCGGGGCATTGGCTGACCACTATCATACGAATTCCCAAAATAGGTATATGGATCATCGACGCAAGCCTGTTAAATTATCTGCACCCAATTAAAGTTCATCCCCGAAATAGCTTGATTTTTTTTAAGGGTGTAAACAGGTTTTTTTTTTATTCAAACGGTCAGAGGTCAAGGTGAATTTTTTTTTCGATACCACCAAAGTTCTATTCGCGTAGGTCGTAAAGGATACAGCATACATTGAACGGAGTGACGCGAGTCCGAAAGATAGTCTCTTCAACGTTGACTTTGTTTTTACAGATCTGTTCATAAAATGTTTCAACAAACTTATGTTAAAAGTGTTTTTTCTTCTGATATCGGGTCTATTTTTATTTTCATAGGAATCGGACGGGGAGGTCGATTTACGATCGGCGCTAAATGGGGATCGAGCATCTTGTGATAATAACCAACTGAAGACCAATACCCCGAATCTTACCACAATATTAGTGTTTCGGTAGGTGCTAACACAGTTCGACTAATATGCGAGTTCTAGTAAGTAATTGAGCGATGATCCCTTTGGCGCCGATATGTTTTTGCTACTCTTTCAACCCTTGCAGGGTAAGCTATTGGAGTCACAGAGGTGACATGTTCCACTCAACACACAAACGGTACTTTACGTTTTAACTATACAGGACTACGTCGCCTTGGATACATCTCCCTTTGTCTTGACACGAACCCCACTTGAGGTAATTAATTACAAGACGTGTACAACAAGAGGTACATGTTTCTCGAAATCGAGTCAACACCTTTCAGCCTTCAATAAACAGAAATAGAAGGAGTCCATAATGTGTCATTAATTTCACTAACCGCTTCTATTACGGTAATCGATCGATTTAACCGCAGACCATTACGATCCTTATGGCATTTCTTATACACTACCAGGAGACAATTATTATTGCATCGTCAATACGACTTGGTGTATATTTAGAATCGTACACGGTACACAATATCCTTAGCTGTATCGAATTTGTGTATAATGTAGACGTGTGTTTATGGTATCATCACACATGACGTACGTTACTACGGTAGGCAAGGCAATGGCAAAATCGGACATTGATTATTATAAGTTACTCGGTATAGCTCCAGGTAGGGTTCTAATGTTATCGATTGGTCGTTTTCTTGGCCATTATTTATTCATCGAAAAGAGAAACATACAGTGGGGCTGTAGGGCTGTGGGGCAACCGCTAGACTAGAGCACTATATGCAATTGGTTCAATGTTACTCTAAATAATACTTTATTTGTGACACGCGAATATGACATTCACGCACGTGACACATTACCATTCGCATTCACAGGTGCGCCGTCAACTTTTTTTTCATTCAACAAAAACTTGATCAAACTGGTTTTTACTGGTATGAAATTTGTTTCCAACCACGGTCACTGGACGCGGATAATCTACGACCACGTGCGCACACAACGAGACATTACAAGTACCCGTAAATTATCGCACTTGGGTCTCGGATAATCCGGATCACATTTTATCCTTCCAGCTTGGAAACATTTTACTGACTATTTGAGAAGGTTCTCAGAGACGAGATATCAACACATGCTCGTGGATTGTTAATAGCTTCTGAATCGTGCCGGATGTGAAGATTACTTCACTCGTGGGCGTCTTGACCATTACTTATTAAAAAAATAAAACACTACGTTTTCATCCGGTATTTCATCTAAAGAGCCGAAATTTCAGGAATAAAAGTGACCGGGGAGTTAAAGACACATTTATCTCAGATTCCATTGAACTCTCAGTGACTGCTTGAACGATCGCCATTGTCGTACTTTGCTCTAACCGCTTACCTATAATCGGACTTCTGAAACGGTATAAATAAATCAAAGTACCAACGCTCGAGAATCGTTAAAGACGTTAGTATTATCTGCGGTGAGAGTGCAGTTTGTTCCTATTTTACCGTAGTTTCTATTTCAATCTTCCGGCTTATTTTCTCACCAATAAAATACTTCGGTTAACAACTTGGTCTAATCGAACGTTTCCAACTATCCCGTCAGTTTCCGGAAATGTTTGGAGAGATTCTGGTAATGAGGGTACTGGAAAGAAGGATTGAAACCTCCCTCATGCTGTCGAGTTCGGCTTACCGTGTATTGAGAGACGGAGTGTGTAGTTTAAATCTGGATAAACTTTAACCACACAGTCACCGTGTTTAATATTAATTATAGAAATTGACTAGAGGCATCGACCCCTGATTTAAGGCATCCTACTTTACACCTTTGATGTGGATTAGAATTGTTGTTGTTGTTTTTTTCCGCCCGAATTAGAGAGTACAGCAATAGCAGCGACAGTTATAGCAACATCGGCGGCGGCAACAGCCTAAATGTACACGCGGCGCAACACGTCGTGGGCTCAGCCGGCGCTCACAACGTCAACACTAACTCAAACCAGAAACGTGGTGGACGTCGCGACGCAATCGTCGAGTTCCGTCGGGGGACGTCGGGCGTCGACGCGCGCCTCCTCGAACGTTCAGCGGCCGAGGCGCCCGCGCGTCGTCGTCATGACTACGTCAACTCAAAAATACACGTAGAACCGAACCGTGTCTAATGGTTCATTTGTTTAGTAAAACTAGACACAGTCCATAAGTACATCGACATGGTGTGTATCCATCCTCGCGAAACTCGTATGCCTGTTAACGTTGCTGAAGTAGGTGGACGCACATACAACCAACTTTTTATGACTCTTCGCGTTGCCAAGGCGAGGGAGATTGTCCCTTCTTTTACTCGTTATCTGTTTTTTTTTTTGTATTCTTTGTTTTACCATCCCAACTTTACGGCCCTCGTGACAGGTAGTTTGAAAATGAAAAATTGACGTAAATTATACACAGTTAGAATCGGTATGTTACGTCCAAACCCCTAAAACTAGCGTCTGGGACAAGTAGGACTCATCGTGCAGACGATTCACCGGAGGCGCCACGTCGACGTCGCTGCCTGCTAGACAAGAGTCCATAATGAAACTGTACTACTAATTAAATTAGCAACACAGACTCGTTGTTTCTGGCAGGGGATAATGGATCATTATTAAATGAGCTAAAGCCACAATAGTCTGAGAAAGGTATTATCATGCTAATGCTACCGTTATCAACGCCTCGCGGAATATGAGTGCGTTCGAACAACGGAAAGAGATGATCATGGAAGGTCTCGTTCACTGTACCATGAGATGAGACAGCCCGTAATTCCATTTCCTGTTGATAACACAAGGATTCGATATAATCAACAATATGCTTACAATTAATATTGATCACCTCCACATTGCCTCACCTGGTCGACTACAAGTTATCTCGTTCTCGGCGCATTTCATATTAATTTTAAATGCTATAACTAGTCGAAGTTTTTCCTATCTCAATTACATTCATCCTAGGGGTGGACTCGTTGAATCGACATGTGAATAGCTCGTTAATTAATTAGAGCTAACTCAAATGAGTAAAACAGTGAGAATTGACCGGGAAATAATTGGATTATGGAAATCAGGAAATAAGGTTGAATTAAACGGATCGAATGAATGAATTAAAAATAAAATGATGATATAAATAACATGAATGAAATTGAAATCAGAAAATTAATTTAAATTATTTCTAAAAAAAAAACAATGTATCAGCGAAATCTTGAATTATTTCCATCAGCTCCACAATTATGCGATATTTTCAAATCTTATTAATGCTCGTTAATAGGATCTCCAGCTCTGAGAGTACACAAGAGTTCGGAAATACGCCGCGGTCGGCATCGTTCGGCGCTCCTCGGCCGTGTTCGGCTTAATTCCCGGCCCGCTGGCTAAAAATTATCATCATGCTAGAATTTCTTACTGTAGAAATAGCCCGAGTGCTGAAGGGTTGAGTGCATTCAAAAAATACTTTCTATGAGGCACTTTGTCGCTCTCCTTGTAGATATAATTGCCTGTATTCATTCATCTTGCTCGAAAGTTCCCAGTCAGTACTTCCACCCCCATACCTGTGAGCATCCTGGCATATATAAATGTAATTGCTTTTTGGTAGGTGGAATTCACGATCGTTGAAAGAATCAATACAATCCTAGGCCAGGTATACAGTGAAATGAGAAGCAGAATACTCACAATCAGTGTGAAGCTAGGAGTCTGACTCAATCGCTATCAGACAGCCCCGGAAACTTAATTCCGGCGCGTTGAACACGATGCAGTGGTTGCCTCATCTTTTTGATGTAAACCTTACCGTTCAGTATAAAAAATCGACATTCTTCAATCACTGACTAAATTCTTCTGATGTATTCTCAAGTCACTAAAATTTACATATATCGAAAGCCCACTTCGATCAAAAAATGAGAATTTCGATGTTACAGAAGGAAGAGAGGGACGTCAAATTGAGAAAATGCTTCCGTTTTCAATTACTTTTACGTGAGAGAAAAAGGTTGAACAACGTCGAAGCATTACTGTGAGATAGAAAGAAAAAAAACGTATCGCAGCGAGGTGCACATCGTTCTGAATAAAACACTACGATAAAAAGCACTCTTGTATTCCTAGACATAGCCGCGGGGGATGTTTGGATCTTTGTCTCACATGGCTGGAAAGATTTGATGTGAAAAATGCTACATGTGCTATATAAAACGAATGATCAAATGGACCAACGTCTGGTATTGTACAGATGAAAATATTCCCTTTATTCACTTTGAAAAGGAATCGTTCACAAAATCAAAACGAGAATTTGAGGTGTAACGCAGTTTGTAATGTTCTTATTTTGTCAAATGATTGAAATCAATTGTTTAATGAAAGAATAATGGACTGCGGTCTGATACGAGAAAAATCATTCACGCCGTACAAATATTCATTCTTTAAGTGATTACAGAGACCACCTCGTTATAAAAAATGAAGTGGATCGTGATTTTATCGTGTACAAGTAGCGGTTACTTGGCGATGGTCGATCTATTGATCTACGCGGCTCTTTCCAACGTGGATTAATATTTCATCAAAATAGAAACTAACGAGGCGACTTGCCTCCTCGTACATAATTGAACCGTGTTAATTAAATTAAATTATCTTATGGGTGAACCGGAGACAGTTTATGAATTCTAGATGTTATTAGTGATTTCCGGCTTAGCTGGAAGAGGAATTACCTCATTATTGATAATATATTTATACATTACCTCATCGCAACATTGATTCTCTTGTTGGGAATAATTGAACCCTTCCAATTACGCTTCGAAACATCCTTCCTCAGGCGGATAAGCTTCTACATTCCCTGAAATTCAACCGTGTGTAACAAGCGCTCAACGTTGAGGCGAACTGATCTCATCACAAGAAAATAATCATCGATGCTACTTGAACAAGGCTCGAAGCAGATCTCGTAAATATAGGTATCCCCTGATACTACAGATATTGGAAATTCCACGGTACAAAGATCTAATTTATCCTCGTCAGAAGTCGGACTTAATTCCCTTCAAAGTATAAACAAAAAAAAAATGTTTACAGAGGTCCACCAAAGCCAAAGGTTATCGCTTCGTTCAGCTTTTCGCCCTGTGATCGAGATTTGCTCCACTCTTCTTCTTTTTAACTCGGAAAAAGTCACCAGTTACATGACTTTTTTCATACGTGATCTTGAATACAAGCTCTTCTCATATTCTTTCACTAGATCGGTTCAGCTCGCTCATATGTCAGCGGTATTCCAAAGAAGGGGTTTTCACTTGAATTTCAGGGGTAGAGATCCTTCCGGCTTCCAAAGACTTTCCAACATTTTCATAGGGCTGACGAGAGTGATTAATAGCCCCTCGATTTCAAATATTCTAGACATCCTATTTCGGACTTTGCTGTTTTATCTGATTTTTGTTAATCTCTCTGCGGTCGAAGCTCCAATGTCCTCTGTTCATATCTTTTAAAGGAGTCCCCTACGTCTCGCGTATTACTCGCAATATGAGACTCGGGTGAAGCCAGGGTCTAGCTTTTCACTGTATCGCCGAGGCAGACGCTTTTTTAATGTCCATTACCAAGTCTTGACTTGGAAAAAGTTCAATGCACCCCCGTTTCGAAAGGTAAAATATTCAAAACGAAGAGTTCTCGTTTTTCACAGTCCCTTGCCCAAAGTCCTGAGACAACGTCAATTTTCGCGAGACCAGCAGACTCCGAAAGTGCTCCGAGAGTGACAAAGGAACCGAGACGGAATGTCGTTAATCGGCGTGCTCCTTTGCTTCACATCTTTGCAAGAACCCTCCGGTAATAACCCTTTCCAGTCAGTTCGCTGGGTCCAACGGGCGGAAGCGGAGGTCCCAAACTCAACTTTCGAGTTTCTAATGGACCCTCGTGATCTTTGTATAAAGTGGATCTCGAGAATGAAGAACTACGGAGGCTTACGGAGTCTCCACCGCAATAACGCCGAAAGCTCGATGAAAAAAAAAATCATTTTCAATCCCTAATCCTTGGAGCTTTCACCGACGACGTAGGGTTGAAGGTAATTAAAAGGGTAAGGGGGTGAAATTTCAAATCCGCGATATAACAGGTACACGGGTGAGTAAAAATTGTTGATGAGATTCGGAGGCTCAAATCCATTGCGTGCGTGCGATGTGGATAATTGAAAACGGGTTTTTATTTTGACACACCCGTTTCCCCCGGAATGAGAACCTTTTTTATCTTCACGTTCTTTAGAGAATTCTCACGCGTCACGGCAAACTCCCTACGGTGTAATGGAGCTTTATGATTTCAAATAATTCAAGTGGACTCAATTTCCGCACGATCGAATTACACTGCACGTACATTATTTATCCCTTCTCTCATTCCGTCACAGTTTTCAACTCTATAATTTCCGATACCTTCACTATTCCATAAAAGTAACGAATGAATCTGAAAAATTTCCGGGGAGAAATTGGCTTACTCGTAACAAACCATTATCACCTTAACTTTAAATGCTCTGAACATCAAAAACACTGGGCATACTTTATCATTGATAAGTTTTGACGAAATGCGAATGGTTTGAATACAAAGACCCGTAATGGTTGAGCTCCATTTCCAGTCTTCGGGTCCCAAAATATATCGGCAATGGAATCATCTGTCAAACTCTGTTCTTCTTCGGTGAAGAGACGCGTTTACAACGAGGAATTGCATGGTTAGATCATATCGCTGAGAAGTAAATTGTCTAATTTATTTCTCACAATGGCTCGTTATAACTGAATTTTCTTGTCTCTTCCCGGATCCAAGTAGGTTTGAATGGGCATTCTACCAAATCCTGTTTCGTCCGGATAAACACCGTCCACTCAAATTATCTCTCACTAGACTCGTTAGCGGATGTTAGATTCAATGACGAAATATTTCAAGTACCAAATTTCATTGTCTTATTCCGTTTCTCCTCAAATAATACGAATAAAACTCCACCCAATCTACAAACAGTAACGATAATGGCTCGGTTTTAATTAACGAGTCAATGGCCGTAAGAAAGAGTGAATGTTTTCCACCCGATTGACACCAGGCGGTGCGTTTGAATCGGAAGAAAAATCATAAACTTTCCGAGGATACGGGGGGTGATCGGTTAAATTTGGCCTGCCCATCCTTGTAATGATCCGACCTTCGTGAGAACGTTGTTTCTCTGCAGGTTACGGCGATCCTTGGTCGGGGTGGTAACGGGTGAAACTGCCTGTCGAGAAATCAATAACCTCACATTTTACACCTGAGGGGTTTTCTCCCCCTTTCCCCTCACCCGGCCTCTCACAGTCCATCCCCCTGCTGCCACTCTTGTTCGACCCCTCTGAGACATACCACCCACGCAATAATGATTGACAATGCATTGATTGACCGATTGGCTCGTTAGTCTTCATTTGATCGGCATCCACCCCACCTGAAACCGACATGGATTCTTCATATCACTCCATTAGATTGAATCGCGGAAAGAACGTGACCAGATGGGTCTCTTCGTCTTCTCGCCAGACTCGATAGAAAAGCAAACACGTCAGAACAAAGAATGATGGCCAATTTTCAGGGTTCATAAATCCAAGTCTATTATTTTTAGGATGATCCATTTTACGGAAGAATCTAACACTCGACAGATTTTATCGAATTTACTTGTATTACGGATGTAGCGGATGGGTCTAGCGGAACGACTCAAATACAGGCTCATTTCAGAGTTTGTAAAAAGGTTTGAGTTTACCAACGCGGCAGACTGGAGCTTTGGATCTCCACGTAGTAATTCGTGATCCTGATCTTTGTTCAACGCACGTTGCAGAGGTTTAAACGCACACTCGGCCTAATCTGGGTAAAACTTCTTTTGTTGATGAAATAACGAGCGATGCATGCCAATTGACACAGGCATTACTCGACCAGAAGCGACTCACTCGCAAACTTCGGCTAAAAGTGAAACATCTAGGGATTCGGGCCATCGAAGAAGAAGCTCAAAGATGACAATTTCAAGCGGGTCTATGTAACTAATCGACTAACGGTGCCACGGTTCGAACCGAAGAGGGTAATTTATTGGCCATAGATCGCAATCAGGGAAACCCTCGTTAACAATCGTGGCATTGCTAATTTTGGTATAGTTGTAATTTATACTGCACCTTAGGCTAAGGTTCCATTTCTATATATTTCCTCGCCTAAGTTTATAGTGAGAAAACTGCGTGGACGACGGTACCATCTGGATTCTAATTCTTCGATTTCTAAAGTTACTATTAAGTTCATCTGCCATCGACATTCGCGTCTGCGATAAAGAGGTATTTATTTTTGCTTGACTCGCTTGTGTTTATCCAACGGAATATCCAACGGAACATCAGTTCAAAGAGAAGGATGATTTTATATTGCTAACAAATATAAAGCTTATTCAGAGTGATTTCGGTTTGGATACCAGCCAATTAACGATAAATGGAGATGACAGGTTGTTAAAAAAACGAAAAAAAAAACAGACTCTATAAACATTTCAAAATGAAACTTTGCTCTGCAGCCGGTGTATAAATTTGCTTGACAGTTTTGCCACGTTTGACCGCTTTATATATATGATCACTTTTTCATCACAGGACGTTCATCGAGCCACATGCATTTTACTTTTCAACTTTCTTACCGCCGGATGTTTATCCGGAACTTCCAGCATTCCTACATATTGAACCTCACTTTAGAGCTTTTATTGGAAGTCGGTGAGGGAGCTTAGTGGACTAAGTACTTTAAGAAGTTTGGCGATGATGAAACCAGTTCACACAAAAGAGCCTCTCTTCTTTTAAACACATCATCAAATCTCTATCCAGATAGCGCGAAGAGGGTATTATACGAATTCCCTTATCCAGGATCACTGAAGCAACCGAATCACGAAGCAGACGAGGTGAGAAGGAATTCATTTCACGCTTCGAAAAAAACCAATCAAAAGATTCGGCTTGAATATATAATCACTATTGATTTTATGCGCATAATGAAACTCCACATTATGCAGACATGTTCAGCAGCCTAATCGTTCCGTTATCAGCCTATTCCGAATAAATGATTATTTCAGAGCTACTCATGAAAATGTATTTAACTTTCACGTTCAGCTGAATCGATAACCTTCCCACGCCTATTGCGTGGGGAAAAATTGTTGTAGGCCAGAATGTAGTTGATTCGATACGGTACCACAACCAAACGTGGAATAATCCAATTCATCAGGAGTTGTATATTAGTCTCAAAACTCAACAACAGTCGCGCGTTGTCGGTGTAACTCGGATATAATTTTCCTGAAAGCAATAAGCTTCCGAAGAAGAAACCACGAACGGTGAGAATAGGAGAAAATCAAGATAAAGTAAAAAGCACAGACGTTCTCTCGTGACCGTGAGGCGGAGTAAATGGCGAAATATGTGTCCCGGACCAAATGCTAGTTCCCAGAATCCTCGGCAGATAAATTCAGTGCCTGAAGATAAAGGAAGAAAAAGCAGCTACCATTGCACCTACAAGTGCGCTAAAAATAAGTTCAATCACTGTGAGAGTAAAAATGAAGTAAATATATCTCCTGAAAATTGCAGTGTGTCACATCGCAGAAGCCGGAAAATTGTCAGTGACACATCGCCCTTCACGCTCGATCCTCTTTTCTCTCTTTCACGGACAACAATCTCTCCCGAGATTTGAACACTGGAACCTCGAAATCTTTGGTACGCGTGCAATTATGTCAAACATCATCATATTTGACGTGAACTATCACGTCGATAACGACATGTGGAAACAAAGTGTACAGTCTGCAAAGTTATACCCCCGGAATGGCGGCCACTATTCAACTAGAATTCGAATAATGGCCAATTTCGTCAATAGCTGACGCTAAAAAGCTTAAAGCACCAATCCCTTGAAACCTGCGGTGGAAAGCCAACGCTATTCGTATCGGGGCTGAATCGATAACAGACAATCATATCGACGTTTGATGTTGAGACCGAAGATATGATTAGAAAATCGTTTGTCATATCGTCGACTCGACACGTACATCCATGATCGATCCTGCGATGAAGTACTCGTTTCTTTGACTGAAACACCCAGATGCCTACGAGGAGGAAGGGTTGTTCACCCGAAGGTCGTCAGGCTGGTCGCGTGCCGTGTTCCACTGTGTTACGAGTCCCTGACATGCTACGGTAAGCACAGAAGTAAGTGCCTGGCTTTGAATAGCGCAGGGTTTGGGGTGGGTTAGAGCCAACCTAGCCTAGGTTACGGCACTTTGACTCACTGGGTGAATTTTACCGGGTACAAAGTTACGATGAACTGCAGCCGCATTGGAAATAGACTTCTTGGTATTCCAGCGTCGCTTGTTTTCAACATCCGATTAGATCATACGAGATAATAAACTTTCAACTGCTCACTACTCTAATCGGGTCAGCATAGCGTGATACCAATTTAGGCGTCACGGAGATTTTCCGGCCCGTTCTGAAAATTAATCGATGAACAAAAACGGATGAGTGGTGTTATAGCGGTAAGAGATTGCGAACTCTTGATCCAAGGTGTGTCGCGCGTACCGCAGAAGAAACGAACGATATGACACCGATGCTATAAAATGTTTTACTGCCAGTATAGGAGAACAGCCCTAATATTTGCCGCATCAAAAATTTATTATTGTATACATTCACCGTGCAGTACGGTGGTGGAACCAAGGATTCCACGTCCTTCGAGAAAATATGACTGCTACTGAACCAGTCGAGTCAAACTTTTGTTCGATAAAAGTTTTTTTACATGATTTGCGGTACCTACCGAAGCTTCAAGAAATAATTTTACGTATCCACTATAGCCACGTCGCAGATCGTTTCATATTTTTTCAATACATCGAAAAATATGTAAAATTTAATTGAGATGAAATTCCACGCGAAGTTCTCGACGTGTTGACGAAGAACGTCAAACCTGCAAGAATTTTTTAATGACGTACAATTGGGTTGAAAACTGTGAAAGTGATTATATTTGTGGGTCATATATAACCTAATGGCACCGGAGCAGGGGAAATATTGATGTAGGGATTATTATCGGACGGAAATCGATTCCGTTGCCTTGGTAGTGAACCATGCAATACAGTGGACAGTATTCACGTTGAAGCTACGCCGTGTTTTTACGAAACAAAAAAATAAGATACAATTGTTTGTTCTGTTTGAAAGAGGTCTGGTCGTAGCTGCGATTGCAGCATTCTCTTCGATACCCTGCATAACGCAGCGATTGGATATTCCGATATAATAATTCAGTGTAACGGTGGATAATTTTCCGAGGCAGAATAATTGTTGAGGTCCCCAAAGTTCTGCAACAAAGATTCTAATGTGAACTAGAGGACTCTCGGCCTTATAATTGGACTCTGTAATAACGAAGCACCAATTTGCAAACTTTCCCAAGGAGCCTAGAACTAATTAATCCTCAAACTACGAATCCGAGGATCTGCGGTACACACTCAATCCGAAGTACTTCTTGCTCCATATTATTCCGTCATATCTTGAAGATGGCAACGTACCAATTCTGTGATACTTCATCTGAACTAGGATCCTCCAGGACGAAAAGATAAAGTGCCTCATGGTAGAATTCCAGTTCTAGTGGTATCAGAGGTGACAAAGTACTTTGACACCATACATCAGCGTGTCAAAGTGATGAATCTGCCTGGTACCAAGCCTGAAAATATATGCAAATTTAAATTTAGTACACCAACCGTGTGTTTCGAGCACACGAAACGGTGATAGGCGCACGAACGCCTGCATACTGCAGGTCTGCTACTCTTCGATCTAATTTCGTATGACGCTACCTAGATAATAATATTTACTGAATCTCAAACACCAGGTTTAACGTCTCGACGTCGTTCACGATTTCGGAATAGCCTATCGAGTCGTCCTACACCTTGACTGTGACACACATCGGGGAAAAGTTTTGCGGACATGTTTCGATTTCCATTTAGTTTCGTTAGCTAGCGGGCTGATCAACTTCCTTTTTGCTGCAAGATAAAAAAAATGTTGTTTGCACAATTCAGTTCACCACATTGCAGAGTCGACACGGTGGTGCTTTTGAGGCATGCTCAAATGTGTGAGCCACATACTCGGCGACGATATATGATCCGAACATATGTCGCATGTTAGTTTCCGTCCGTCACGTGAAGTAGGTCGATCATTCTCCCTGCCATCAATCAATACCGTTCGTGGTCTCGTTTCGTATCGCGGGAACCTACCTGTTCCGGAATTTCGGCGAGCTCGGCGGAAATACTCCACCTATACACGAAATCGGCGTCTGATTGCATCTGGGCAAACATGCCTTCTGGTCATTCCATTATTTCCATTAAATCAACAAACGGTATTGATTCCGTCGACTCATCAGGGCCGATTCAACGCTGATCACCCGCACTATGTACGATCAGTATTCGATATTGCCGGAGAATTGCTGCATAGTTTCAATAGTCAACGTTCCGAACAGATGAAGCCTCCCTTCGAGCTTTTTCTCGTCTTGCAACCTGTTGACCTGAGAAGTCATGGAATAACGATATAATCGGTAGTAACTCAACCTGACAAGTCATGGAGAAGAATGTGGGATGTTTTTGATGTTCAGCCTTCGTAATTGGAAATGATGAAAGCTCAGTCGCTTCAGTATATTCAATTTCCGTGCCAATTCTGTTAGGGTATCGGGAAAACCAAGTGATATCTCACATCCCCTGATTCGTTCAACAAAAAGTATGAGTGAGTAGAACGAGGTGATGCCTTATTCAGACAAAATTCTTCTCTTAGAGTAACTGGTAAAATTATTATTGGACATTCGTCGGAAATGAACACAGAAATATAACCCATATTTTATCCCCTCGTTTAAATAACGTTATACTTCACATTTACGGCCTCTATATTTTGTCGAGTCATCTGGTTAGTATAAACCTGGCTTTTACTCAGACGTTGAGAGATCTTTCACGAAATACCAAACGATTGGGGTATTTCGGCTATTTCATGTCCCAACAAGATATGTTACCTTCTTTTTCATTGAAGGTGTCCGGAATTCAATTGCTTCGGTACAATAAATTGAGGCGGCACCCTCAACCTACCACGTAACAAGATAGCCTTTGGTGTACCAATGGCGTCATGTATCACGCCCTCAGACTGAATGCTTATTTTATTAGTTTCGAGAACTTCAGCACCGCACAAATTGGTATTTACAATTAATGAGAATTCTTGGTCCTCCCTCCTAATGTCTGGGCATGTGTTCCTGGAACTGTGACCCTACACGGAAGACATTTCACTGGGGTGAATTTGGGCTCAGTATCCCAAGGGTTAATGGTTACACGAGTATATCCCGATCCTCATTGTTGGCGAGAAACCCTTAGTGGTCAGAGGTCACGATTTTCTTCCTGACCCCCAATAATTATCATTCCAAAACGTACCCCCAATAATTATCAAACCCAAAACCTAAATCGGGGTCGGAATTGACAGTTCAGTTGAGAAATTGCCAAATTATGTGTTCACTCATCAAGGACGTTTTGGAGTTCTGATATTTTTCAATTTAGAACCGCGAGCTTGAAGTTTTATTGATCCTGAAATTAATTTCCAGTTTCATTCGGGGGGAAATCTGAAATAACCAATTCGGAGACAAGAGATAATGTCTCGAATTTTGTACGGAAATTCAATCGGTCCAAGTTACGTTAAATTCTTGTCTCTACCATGACAGCAGGCGGGTCGAGTCGAGGCATGATGAGCCCGGACCCTTCAAATGTTCAGAATATCCTGGATCGTCCATGGTTGAACCAATTACTTAGAGCGGAGATTCGCCGAGAAGATATTGGAAAATATACTGAAAAAATGACATTATTTCAACGCACAGTCACGGAACAGAGAAAAATAATTTTAGATCCAATGCCGAATCCGTCACAGCGGAAAAAAAATAATCATAATCGACTGACTGAATTTTGCAGTTATTGCGGGAACTGTAATGTATTTCTGGAGTTCCTGTCGATCCATATTTTATTCGCACTAAGGGTACCAGAATCTGCGGAGCGATATATCTGTTACTTCACTTCAGTATTCACAAGAGTGAGAACAAATATCATGGAATAAATATGAGGTGTATCCGTTTCGGTCTTATGCATGTCTCATATCATGTCAATCCTTGTTGGAAACGTGCAGAGGAAAAATATTTCTCGTACAATTGATGCATTTGGGAATGAAGCCCAAGCAAAATTCGAATATATTATTTTCTGCATTCTCGTGAATGGCTGAATAAAAACAGGACTCATTGTCAGTCAATTTTCGCAGAATCGACAGGAATCCTGGATCTCGGTTTTCGGATATCGAGAGCTTTTAGAATTCTACCGACAAGCATGGCATCATGCAAGATGTACACATGTAGAAATACCGTTCATCGTACTCACGACGAATATTCAATGGCGTAGAAAATCCTGCAGAACTATTAAAGCTCTTCTGTTCCAGGATCAACTATATAGCTGTCGGGCTACAAGTGGAAAACTAGTGTGATAATGAATATGCAGAGAACGGCTTGGGGATGTTTTGTCTACCTAGTGTCATACTTAGACATTGTAGTGTCGAATTACACAGCTGTATGTCGCAAACAAAACCTATATCAGTGTGTAGGATGCTTCGAAGTAAATAATCCCTGGAGCATGCAGATACTACCTTGTTTCGTAAATCACACTGAGCTTCTCTGAGGCCAAGAAGAAAATCCAGATTTAATCTCTGACAATTTTTCATCGCGATGAATTACCACGAAATTTTCTACTAACGAAGAAATAATAACTTTTTCTCCCAAGTTGAAACCGTTCCGTGTGTGATCAATCAGGCAGACGAAAATATATTTTGTAAATCATTTTTAAACGTTATTCCTGACCCACAATGGCCTCTCACGAATGGCTGGCAAACCCCATATTATACACGTCATAATAAATGAGGTGTATTGATATAAAAGGTTATTTTTCAAAATTCAAAATCGGGCATAGCAATACCGCAATTTGTGGCCTCCGATTTATACTCAGTAGAAAATTGGATTTCAAACTCATTCATATGGAAGTTCATCGCCGGATCGTTCAATATTCTGAAGAAATTCCGCTCTTTGGTTCTATAACAGAAGAGATAACGGAGACAGAGAGAGAGAGAAAGAGGGAGAGTATTTTTTAGAAAACGAGTTTCACAACCCTGGGCAAGAGTGATAACAAGAATATTTTTCTGCCCTTATTAAAGACGTTATTCAACCCGGGCTTTTCTGATCTGACGACTGCTGGATAAGAAACTCGGCTGAAACAGGTTCATCCCTTTAATTAGTCGAAATACCTCGTTACAGCAAAGATTTTAGAATGCCGTGGATTAAAAGGCTAAGAAATTTCAAGCAGAAGAAGGCAGCTCAAAGAAAATAATATTTTGCTACCTACAAGGCGCACCACCGTCTACCCCGAGGCTCGTCAGAACTGGCTCGCAGTAATTTACTCAGCTTTTTCAAGCTCTTGATTAGTCAGAAAAAACTGGCTGACGACTCTGTAACACCATATGATTGTTACTCGATTATTTTCTGCCCCGTTTTTAAACCTGTCCCTTCTGTACTAACCCAATTAAACGAGGCCACCCCGCAGCACAGTTAAATTATCACAATCGGGTGCGGAGAGACAGCTATTTCAGGAAATGATTCCAGTAGTACCTGGGTAAGGCAGTCTCTAGATTTGAGTCAAATTATTCATATCCTTGAATGTCAGTCAATCCTCGGAATTCGCGAGGCGAGCGTATCCTCCACAACACGTTCGAATTTTCGTGCATAATGCTGCAGACATTTATTCAACCAGACAGTAGATAAATCTGGATAGCATGGGATCGCTATCAGCCAATAATGGACAGGAAGTGAACGCATTTGGCTCAGGGTAGAAATTAGATTGGCCCGCTATCACTATCCCTTCACCATCTACCTGTCTGCTTCTGAACTTTCCTAAGCCGCATTCGGTCCTCCAGGACCTTGTTTCTTTTTACTCCTCCAGGGTCGATGATACATTTTTTCGCTCCTGAATTTGGAAGCCTTCGCTGGCTTCAAGGGTAAAAAAGAATTAGGAGAGAGAAATTTTCCAACGTAGAAAAGTATCGCACTTTGAATATTTTATAGACTCGGGTCATCCACGTGGGTCGCGGTTCCTCAATCTTGAGTGTGGGTTATCAGAGTGGCAAAAATGAGTGAATATTCCAGGTTTCTCCTTCTTTCATACCTGGTATGGCGACGAGGGGAACCAGCTGCTTGCTGCTTCATTGTATTTTATTCCATTGTATCGAAATTGATTAGGTACTAACGGTCTGGTGAATTATTCAGTGGCGACTAGAGTTGGTCCAAGGCTGTGAGTTGAAGCGTATGCAATGAACATTGACTCGCAATTACTTGTTTAGTGAAGGTCCAATGCTGATTACCAACAAAGTGTCGCAGTTTCGGAGCGTGATTCTAATTTCAAACCGTTATAATCTGTAAACATGGTAGTTATAGCGATAATTCACTACAATCCCATGTTTATAGAAGGTAGGAATGACAGTGTGGCTACAGATATGTGATATACCGGATTACTGAATACGAAATTATACCAATAACGTTATGGCATGATACCGAGCGCGGGTTTAGCGTATTAATTACGGATCCAATAATCACAATAATGAAATTCTTAATACCGCTGCATTAGCGCGGGCGCTCGTTAATCTGATACAACCCGACCCACGTTCATACATACTCTAGGCATGCCTGCCGCATCATGAGACGAGCCACATCACGTTTGGCTCGCCCCCGTCTATTAAAGCTGAGCTTATACAAAACTACTCGGATCGTTGTAAAATTCATAATTAATCGGCGAGTCTGGCTATACGTGGGAGAAGCTGTGGTCTGCTTTCAAAATAATGTCCAACTCGAAATTCATCATTAAATACTTGAGACTTCTTTGAAGATTCGTCGTCTCATCTTTTTCTTCGTGCCAGAGTAATCCAGCCAAATATCAATCGACCTCCTGCGAAGAGTAAGAGTGATGGAATTGGACAACAGATGCGGCAGAATGTAGACCACATGTCTACCTCCTCTCCATTAACGTTTCAAGTCGTTCGTCTTTCTTAGAGAACCTCTCCCACATCTCTGGGCTCAAATTGTCTGAAGCAACGTGTCTAATGACAATATCTATCCTCCGAGGATTAATCATCTGCTGTTTAATCTCGCATCCGATTCACAGATCGAAGGACCAAAATCCTCCCAAAAGGATGATCATTTTTTGGCAATTATTAATATTTTTTTTAAGGTAACGTGATGGACCGAACAGCCCCAGGCTACCCCATTTAGAATCACGTCAGACTTTTGTCGATGACGAAGGAAATGAAGTAATTTTTTTTCCTTTTTTAAAGTTGTCTTTTTTTCTATCTTCTTTGAGCCCTTGCCTCTTTGAGAAGGAGGGGCAAGATCCGCGGCTGGCACCTACTTGTGAAACTCTTGTTGCGGAAAAAAAAATGATATTCAGCACATTTCGTTTTCCCGTTTAATATCTCTTGCTGACATATACATATTCGTATATGAAAAGAAACCCGGGTTTATACCTACATTTTTACTGAATTTCCGGAGGAATCAGACTCGACGTTTCAATGTCAAACTTTTCATCTGTTTCCTTTCACATTTTTCCCTTCTTGCTTTTTATTCGATGTATCTTTACGTCTACAGATGAAATATCAATACACTGAAATTTAGTGGGTCAGTACGAAACGGGCATGAGTGACAAAATGAAAAATGCCAGAAGATTAATATCCTCAATACTTCCAAACTGTCGAAATGCCACTTTCACCCTCTTCCCACTGACCCCCTCAATTATAATAATAATTGTTGGAAATATAAGGGTGAACCTGAACATGTCTTCCAGCCTTTGTCCAACTAAGGGTGCTTTCCCTCGATCCACCTTCGTCAAGTGAATCTATTGGGGCGTGCTTCGAAACTTCTTCCCCTTATCGTCAAACCCAGAGCAAATTAGGACTCCCTTGGCTGTGACCATAATCCCTGTATAAATTACAGAACCGTACGACTTTATGTTTCTTCACAGCACCGTGAATTTTTCCGTACAAAAACAACGGGACGAAGGTCGTACTCGCGAGATCCTGTACCACCGGTGTTTTATCATGACTCACATCAGTTCCGGGGAAACCAATGAACCAGAACAGCTGTGTGACTCGACCTTACCAATGACGAGCCTCATTAGGCTTGAGAAATTTCTTTTTTTTTTCAGGGTTTCATTCGAGTACATCTCGTTCAGAAAGGGCTAGGTTCTATGTGGTTATTGATCTAGCTCAGGTCACGGGAGTTTTAGTCCACCCCTGCAGGGTGCCGTTTAATAATTAATACGATAGCTAATTACTTTGGCATAGCGGAGCGAAAGAAGTCCATGCGTTCCTATAATCCATGCAACCTATGAATAATTCATGTCAAATGAATTCGTTTTTTTCGGAAATAAAGACTCTACTAGATTCAAACGAACCATTTTATTCTAGATTAGATTCGACCGGCTCCTCGAGGTGTGTACACTCCGGTGTTCGTGTGCGTGTGTATATTTTACAAAGTACAGCAATGGTTGTAAGTTTCTTTATAACCGAGTGCGAGATTGAAATTAACTTTCCCTAACCCAGGGCGGTTTTGCATTTGTGCTCGTAACCGTGATGAGAATTTTTTTTATATTTACATTCGTGGTTCAATTCGCCAATTACTATACCCCTCGAAATTAGCTCACATGATTCGCTTTAAGCTCGTGGTTTTTTCCGAGAAACCCCCGAAATTCTCCGGACGATATTTCATACCGATTAGTGTTTACCTTGCCAATATTTAACCACACGTTTTGTGGTCAAGAGATGAACTTTGTTCATTGAACGAACCTGTGAATAGCAAATTTCTGGTTATAACAATTCTTGTCTGGAAGTATCGGCTGTAGATGTGAGCTTTCAGATCAAGGATTGGCTCAATGACCAGTGAAGTTGTGGAGGCGAGTTTCCTGCAAACAATATACTCAAAAGCATTACAAATTTAGAAATGGTAAAAATTTACAACATCAGTGACGTCATTTGAAACGTGAAAAAGGAAGTCCGGTATGATTTTCTGATTTTAGAATCGACCATTTGCGACCCACAGAAGACGTGAGCTGACAGCAAACATGAACCTGATTAATCATCGAAGTGGCGTGTGAATAGTGGAATCGACGAATATTTCAGATTTATATGAGAGAATTTACCGCGAGGCATAATTTATGCCGAATAAAGAGCGGGAAATGAAGAATGACAACGTATAGATAACGTATCGGGTATTTGCGATGAGAATAACGACGGGACAAAAAAGGAATACAATATATATTTGACATATGATCGATGATAGGTAATCGGATAAATGAATAAATGTACGAATGTGGGAAATAAATAAATGGGATTGTTGGTCTGATAAATATAAGAATAAACATAGCGGAGTGTTAAGCTTTCTCGTTTATTGAAAATATTTTTGTAAAATGTGTACGTCGGCCAGACCAGCCTGACCGACAAAAAATAAAACGTTTATAATATAAATGATATTGTAGCAAATAGAAAAAACATAGCAGAGATATTGAACTAACAATCATTATTTTTACTCTAAGTAAAGGACCAATCAATGATGCATTCGCTTACTTCGTAATCTTATTATATTAATTATATTGTGTATAACAAAGCGGTAACAACTTGTTAATCGTAGGTAACTATTTATGATAATAATTATTTATTTTATAATTACAATAATTAATGTGAGGATTATCAACTAATAAAATAACAAATCGATAATTTTGATCCGATAATATCCAATAATATATATATGTATATATATATATTATATATTAATATCTCTCGCTAAATCATTTATTGTTTTCGCTCATTTTTTTTTCTTCTTCTTTTGCTTTTGGTATTAATTATTTAACAACAGTTTTTATTTCTTTATTACTCGATTCAATTTCTTTATAATAATAATAATAATAATAATTAATATAAATTTTGTTTTATCAATAATATCAATGATAACGATGACAACGATGATAATAATCGTAATAATAATAATAATAATAATAACGAACATGGGTTACTATTTATAATATTGTGCAAATAACTCATATAATATGTAATGTATTATTCATTAATTATAAAGAGTAATGAATGTCATTCAATGCGGTATTATAATTCAGCTTTGCTAAATGATTTTTGCGTTGATTCGCGCACGGTCACGATGATTTTCTCGCGAAGTATGTAAGTATGATTAGTAGATTTAGATACTTGCGGCACTTTGCAACGATTTAATTCTATATCGGAATATTTTTTCTCTCTCTCTTTTTTATGTACTGGACAATCGTTCATTTTATTCTTTATCTTTTTCCTTTCTATTCGTTCAACGTTTCTTCTAGCTAGATTGTTTAATCTTTGATTAATCCCGGATCAATCTTTGATTAATCATACGGATTCTTAGCTCGTAATCTATGAAAGTATTGAGCTATGGCAGTTGCTCGCTTAATTACTGGCCGATTCGGTGAGATTTGAATTGATCGTTTTTACTTATCTTTCTTTTTAATAATCAATTTTTGTATTTACGATTATTGCAAGCCGTCAGTTACGATTATCGGTGATCCCGTTTGCCTGATCGCGAGTCAAATCGAGAAAGGTCTAAGAATTAATTTTTTTTTTTTCGTTTTCTTTTCTTTTTTTCAGGTAATTATTTTAATTATTTTTGAGCACCTACGAAGCCCTTACTACTCGTATCGTAATAAGAAATTTTTTTTCACGTTGCGGTTTACAATTAATTTATATTTTACATCGCACAACTTGGGAATATATCCGTGGTAACATTGTCAGGGAAAGAATACGACGGTGCAAATCAATACTTGCTTCGGAGCAAATACACATATGAAGTAATAATTCTCTATCTTACAATGTGTAATGTATATATATACATATATATATGTATATTATATCGTTGCATAAAAGGCAACTTACGATGAAAAATTTATTCAATTACCTATCCCGCCAACTTTTTCCCGATCAATGCTGCCACAAATATCACAACGAAAAAAAAGCGACAGATGAGTGTTAACGGTCGCGTCATTCATTTTCGGTTTTTATTTATCGATTTCTGTTTGTCTGTTTGTTCTGTTTGTCTCAAAATTCGAGAGAAACAATGTTAAATGATGTCGCCCACGATGGTTAAACACGTCGAACATTGGAAAACTGGGGAAGTCTTGGTTCCAACGTAAGGCTTATAATATTCTCTCTCTCGAATCAATTTTTATTTATTTTTTACCTCTTTCATCTCAATCATCATATCGTTCTTTTTTTTTCTCATACTCAATCTGATTCGTTTAATTTATTTTTCTCTCAATTTTTACAATGACATTTTTACACTTAAAGCCCATGAAAACATCACATTTTAGTTCGTTATGATACCCAGAAAATTTAATCGAAATTTTCATTAATAATATGATCGTTTTTTTTTTTAGTGAAATATGTAAAAAATGGAACCGTGCTTAAAACGGTGAAAATACGGCAGCAGCCATGGCAGCCGTACGTTCTATACAGTATAATTTTTCGAAGGATCCGTGAACGACGTACCTATAATGATAAAAATTTTGCTACAAGAATCGCGAGGGCCTACTCGTCACTGCTTTCTATATTCCATTGAAATTTGCTTCACTTTACGACAGTCCGTTCAGGTCAAACCGATTTAAGTTTTTTTCGATTTTATTGGTAATGGCTGCGAATATTTATGTTTATTTTTATGTTGATGTTAGCTTACCGTGAGGGAAAGGAGGGGCAGGGATCATTTTATTGCTCGTTATCCATGAAGTCGCGAGATCTAGAGTTCTAGACGATTTATATCGATGCTCGATGACACGGTAACCGGACGTAAACGATACGGTTGAAACGGTTTTATGCTTATTACAATCCGGTTAACGAATTATTTGCACAAATTACAGCGATATTTAAAACTAAGGTGATTATTTTCAATTTTAAAGCGCTTGCCCAAAAATTAAGCTTACGATTTGTTCGTCCGTTGGAGAAAGGACACGAATTATCGTATGATTTTTCGTTGTTTTTCAATTTTTCTCATCACACGTACCACGTTTTTTTTATCGACTTTGTCTTCTAGATTTGATCAAATTAATAGAAAATCTGTCTAATCTCCGTCGGACGAACTCGATTGACAACTAGACAATTATGAGCTTCTCTACATCGAGAAGATAATGTATTGATAATGTTTGATAATGAGAAAAAAAACGAATTTCAAGGAAAATCAATCAAAGAATCGATGGAAACGCACGCGAGGTGACGAAAGTACCCGAATCTACGTTAATAGAAAATGTCTTTTTGTTTACGCATTAATTTAGGTGATCATTATTGAATGACTGCGGGCGTTCTTAAAATACTTTGACAAGCGGACTCGACACCGATAGTAAGTAATTTGTACGAGTAATTTACAATGATTCTTTTTTTGAGCTTCTATAGCTTAAATTAGTGAACGATTTTTATTTTATTTTTTTCAATTTCCTTTTCCATGTTCGGTTGTCACTTGTATCTTTTTGTTCTTTCTTTTTACTACGATACCTTCATCTCACACCAAACCGTTATTGGATCGTTTGATTTTCCAAAATCCACAACCACGCCAAGGCTATTACATCTAGAACAAATACCTCTCTGCCTCTGCCTAATTGTCAGCTCAAATAACGGCATTGCGACATTAAAAAAATATCAAGTCATCCTGTATCGTCGTCCGGACACCCACGACCTTATTTTTTTCATCAGCTCAAACAAATTTAGCTTTCCACGTGATGAATAATCAGTATATACATAGGCTAATTATGATTAGCTACCGATTGGCTGCTGGCATTTTTTTTTTTTTTTTTTAATTTTATTCTTTGTCCTTAAACGAGGTTCCGTTACGTGTCGTACATGTATCTAGAGAGAACAAGGGATTATTTTCTTCATCCCCACGAACCCTAGTGGTCCTCGGATGCTGGACCGCAGGCGAAAGCAGTCCTGACCTAAAGCTAATGCTTTGGACGTGAAGAGTGTGGTCCTGCGGGAAAACAGGGCTACACTAGCTACGGGCGCCGAGCTCTCGGCTGCGGCCCTGCGGCTAAGGGATCTGTGTGTGTGTGTGTGTGTGTATAGGTATAACGTGGTGTGTGCCAGAATCTGGACCACCATATTTGAATTTCAAATCCGAAGATTATTTCTTTATCCAAACTTGCAATATTGTGCACTGCGAATGGCGTTAAAAAATTCTTAGCAAATTTCTTCGGTATATTTATATATTATAACGGTGTGTGTATGTGTGTGTGTTTTATTCGTTTCTTAATTTTTTGTTTTTTCTTTGCGTTTCGTATCTGTTTTGTTTGTATTTAATTTTTTTTTTTTGTTTTTTTTCTGGACACGCAACGAAAGTCGTCTGTCGCACAGACAACTTTAATATGTATATATTTATTTATACGTAGGAATGTGTACAATATAATATAATGTATATATAAGATAATTAATTTAAATGATGCTTATTTGAATGAGTCGTTGAGTTACTCTTAAAAATTTGTGTACTTGTTTTTAGTATTGTTATTATTATTTTTATTTTACTTTTATTTTTATTTTTTCCTTCATTATTATTATTATTATTTACTTGTCTAATGAAAGTTAATTTTAATACAATAAACGTCCCTTCTCTAGCTTCTCTGTTATCTAACAATATCTGTTTTCAGCTCTATAGCCATGACATTCTCCTGTTTTCTAAACAAGATATATATATATATGTATATATATATATATTTTTTTTTTATCGATACTGTATTTTTGTTCTCTTTTTTTCTTTCACACACACTAAATTTTTCTCTCTTATCTTTCTCTGTCTCTCTATATATATTCCATTATCAACGATTCTCATTCTTCAATTATATAACAAATAAGCTTTTTTCTCATGTATATAATATTTTTTTTTTTCTTTCATAATTTATTTATATGCAGGCGATTGTTATTAGTTATTATAATTTTTTAGTAACGTTATTGTATTATTATTTTGTTTTTTCTCATTTTTTTTTTGTTTTTTTTTTTCGTTTTGTTTTATGTTTATTCTGAAGCCATCTACAACGTGTGTTTTTTTTTTTTTAGTGTGTTCTGTATTTTGTATATATATAATTTATAATTTTTTTTTTCTTTGTTTTTGTTATTTTGTAAACGTGTAAATAGTTATTTAGCTTGTGGCATCCTCACGTCATCCCCCCATCGTGGGGGCGTTGTTGCACCCACGCTACGCGAACGGTAACAATATTTATTATTGTTTTATTTATATATTTATTTATTCATTCATTTAACAATTTACTCCATTGATTTATACTCTTTGCACTACCGTCGGATATCGCACTTTCTTTTTCCAATTATTAATCCCGCACTTTAATTGTTATCAGTGTTCAAAACTTTATAATATTCCATACTTCCGCACTCCCTCCCTCATTTTCGTTCCGGCTCTTTTTAATTACCATTTTTTTTTTCATTTTTTTTTTCTCTCTTTACTCTCACACGCTTTTTTGTCAATCATTCGTCTTCAATCGTTACAGTTCTTTTCGTTTGTCTGTTTCTTCGTTTTTTGTTCTCCTATTATTATTATCATTATTATCACCGTCACGCTTCTTCTGTCCACTCACACACGCAAAAAATAGGTAGAGCGGATTATACGTTGCATTATAGAGAATTAAATATTTACGAGGAATTTAATAGTGTGCAATTATAAAAAGCCGAAATGCTGCTGCAGTGTATAGGCTGTTAGTTAATAATTTATTCATTACTTATTCATTTTTTTTTCTCGTTATCTTTCTTCTCTCTTTTTAGTTCTTGTTCTTGTTTTTTTTCTGAATTCATAGAAATCATTCGTTCGATTCAAAAACCCTAACGCCAGGCGCGATCGCACCGTCGCGCACCACCGTCGCGTTATCAGCAGGAGGATAATAATTGTTATATTTGCCTCGGTTGTTCCATACACTTTAGTCTTTCGTCCATCAGCGTCACTCCTCGATTCGTGTTCTTCACTCCCGTCCGTAAGGCAAATAAGGCTCGTGTTTTTCACCGAATTTCGCCGTTAACGAGTGCGAATGGTAATGTTCCGATTACCGTATCGAGCACACACCCTGTTCCAAAAAGATGAAATTTTTGTACGCCACATCGGGAGGGAGGAGGCCATCGTGATTCGACTGGTACCGGTCCTCGACATCGACACTTCTCCCACGTCATATAGCGTTGTGGAAGAACGTGGCGGATGGAGGAATTCAATTCACCGTTAAAAACGCGGTCACGAATCCTTCTGGGGAAGATGTTGAAGGATTCGGACCGTTAGTTCGTCACGTGAAGATGTAATGATCGTTTTCGCGTACCAGGATTACTCGGTAGGTCTTCCGTCGAGTGTTGGGCGAGCGAGGCAACGACGAAGAAAACTGCAACCCCCAAATCATCGAGGAAGAAGAAGAGAAGGAAGTGGCAGACGGAAGCTGTTCCAGAACTTCCATACGCCGTAACGTTGCACCCGCTCGCTCGACCAGACGCAAATTACCTCGCACCTTTGTTTATTCACTCCAAGATTTTCGTCACTTTTGTCGTTTATATTGTTTCATCTTTAAAATGTAGTGGCTCCGGAACGGCACGACCGTGCAGACGATTAAAGGCAACTCGTTGGAGGTTTAATTTTTTTTATTTATTTTTGTTTATTTTTCTTAATTATTTTTGTTTCTTTTCTTATTAATCTTTATTTATTAACTTGTTATTAATTTTTTGTTTATACAACTATAAGGCTGTTAAATAGTATAAATATAACGCGTGTGAGGTGTTTTCTTAATTGGGAGGAGGACGCGGCCGCGATCAGACATCCGCCGTGCGCGATGTAACGCTCGGCGAGCGACTGTGAATAACAACACGATGGCCGTTCTTTGTGACGAAACCGTCACTCTCGACGAGGACTGCCGTCTGTCGACCCCTTGGATCAGTGTCCGGGTCGTCGCTCTCCTCGCTGGGTCCGCCGAGCCGTTGCTGTTTGTGTTTTCGCCAGGCATTCTGGATGAGGCGAGCGCAGTACTCTTCGCGCTGACGCCACAAGGTCGAAGAGACGGGCTCGTAGCCCGCCTCGTCCGGTCTTGCTTGCACCTCGCCCAGCTCAGCCGTCTCCTCGATAGGGTTGCCCTTTCTCGCGAAGAAGTCTTTTGTGAGTGCATCGAGAATGTCCACGCAAAACATAAGGTCTCCCTTACATATGGGGATATCCATCGACACAATCCTGTACTTGTTCGGCTTGTGTATTTGCAACGGCGGCTCTAATACGTCCAGGAAGTCTGAGAGCTGGTCGTATCTGATGTACTGCGTTCCATCCGGATCGAACTGTTGCCATATTTCGTAATACATGTCGTAGTCGTCGTCCGTTAGACCCTCTTGTACGTCCTCTGTTGCTTGGGAGTAGTTCTCGAGGATAACAGCGATGTACATGTTGATGACGATCAGGAAACTGATTACCAAGTACGACAGGAGATAAGCTATGCCTATCGTTGACGAGCCACAATTACCTGGGTAACCGATCTCGTTATTTGGCTCCTGGCAGTCCTCCTCGTTGATGATACCGTCCAGCACCCCGTCCCAACCGGCCGAGGTGGACATCTGGAATATTGAGAAAAAACATACCACATTCATTCACATGTCCCAATCTCGGTGACTAGCAAAGCGTCCCCCTCTCACCTGGAAAAGCAGTATCATCGACTGTGCAAACGTTTTGAAGTTGTACACGTCGTCGAGACCACTCTTGTCCTTGACGTGCATGAAGAAGGACATCCCGAATATGGCGAATATGAACATCACCAGGAAGAGTAGTAGACAGATGTTGAAAAGGGCCGGCAATGACATGGCCAGGGCGAACAGTAGAGTTCTTATGCCTTTGGCACCCTTGACCAAACGGAGTACTCGACCCACTTTTGCCACTCGAACGACTCGAAGTAACGTCGGCGAGACGAAATACTTCTCGATGATGTCGCTGAGCACCAGACCTGCAGGGTAGGCGGCACAAATTTTAGTTTATGTTCAAGTTTCAACAATCTCGCAAAGGAGAAGGTCTCACGAGCTACCGTTCAAGATGCAACTAAGGGCTGGAGGGAAACACTACGGGTGATTGCTACTACGCGGAGAGGTGTGAGTTGTGCTATTGCTTCGTTCCTTATTTTTTTTTCTCTGTCACTATCACTTTTTTTTCCTCCTATATCCTCAGGGGTCTAGTCGTTTGACTATATTCAACTATGGAAGTCATGCCTCTCGTCTACAGTGCTTTAGATAATATACGGGTTATTTTACTCTGTAAATGGATCGGCGTAAACTCAAAGTAAACTCTGAAAGTCTGTCTAGTTCGTTCGTCAAAGTGGAAACAGCAGTAAGAAAAAAGTTGCTGTTGTCGAAAACGCCGAACCATTCTGGAACTCTATGAGTCTATCTATCTATGATAATATCGTGTGTAAAAGTGTAATCGAGGTGGTAGCGTAGTATCGTAAATACTGTGTACTTGTTGTAATAGGTATATTATAGTAATAAATTCAAAATTGAACAACCAACCATGCCTTACCCGGACTCTGAATCTGACTGTGAAATTTGTTTTTACCTCACACGAAAGATTTGCAAATGCAAAAGCAATCACAGTGGTTATTTTTCACATTTAACAATAATACCTCTCGTAGACGGAGTGCAGGAAAGCAGTTGGAGGGTTGTATAGGTGATATGGGTCTTCGGGTATCGGGTTACATGGTGAGGGTTTAAACATCAAATTTGACATCAATGTAAGGCTACATAGCGTAATGACATCGATCAGTCATTGCAACCCAAGTGAAACGGTACCCTGATCGCTTTATTATTTATATATTTTGTGTGCGGCGTGGAGGATATATAAAGTGTGATAATATAAGAAATAAGAAGTTGGCATTCAGGCTATAGTGATCCTAGAGATCATCTAAGTCAAATGCACTACGATATAGCAAAGAAAGTCGGTTATCGACGCTTGATATTCGGTGGGAAGATATCGAAATATGTAGATAATTGAAAAATAGTGAAAGTAGCATTGTGTGGAAAGCGATCAGGGTTTATTTTCTCATCTCGTCAGTTTCATTGGGGTCATATGACTGATATTATCATTACGGTACATTACCTAATATTGATAATATAACGACAACAAAATCAAACAGGTTCCATGGCTCCTTGAAATAGTGGTAACGTAGGGCGAATATCTTCATCAGACACTCGCTGGTGAATATCACTATGAATATCATATTTAGGTAGTCCAGCACGTCACTGAATGTTTTGCTTTGCTGGTAGTGATCCAGTGTCATTGTCAACATGTTAAGTCCGATGAACAACATGATTATCATGTCGAACTTCTTGTCCGTCACTATTTCAAACACTATTGCTTGGGGTCGCCACTGAAAAGAAAAAGAAAATACCGACCATTAGCTCATCTTGCGTTTGACAGTACGTCGCAGGATAAATACTCTCGTCAATTCGAGGCATGAAGCAGTTGTAGGTATAACGGATCAAAAAATATTTGAAAAATAAAATTCATCGCCTATTGGTAGGTATAAGTGTATTTTCGATGCATACATTGTACGATAGCGTGTTGTGGTGTCTAAATCTGTTATCTGTATCTACTTGCTACGTGGAAGTCCAAAAATCTCTGCTACTTAGTGAAACTCAATTGAAAATACTTGCAACTTTGCTGTAAATTGTCAATGAAACACTTATTAATCTTTTTCTACATTGGCACAAATTTTATCTCTTCCTGTTATCGGACGGTATAAAATTGAAACGAGATACAAAAAAGGAAACAAGATCATCCGAGTCGAGATGAATTAGAGTGACACAACTCACCCTCGGCCGTGGGATAGCCTTTAGTGGTTTTTTGCTTCCCATTTTCTTCATGGCATTGTAGTACTTCTTTTGATCCTCCGTCATGAACATCTCCAATGATCCACCGGCCTTCTTCTTTTGCTCGTTAAAGTTGTCGATGATAACTCCGATAAACAAATTCAGAGTGAAGAATGACCCAAATATAATGAAAAATACAAAGTAGAGGTACATGTAGATGTTTGTTTCGCGAATCGGTTGTTTGTCCACCTGAAAAATCAATCGTGTCGATGAAAACAACACTGCAGACACCGTCTCGCATCTTACTGGCCTATCTATTCCTCGTTCAATTCATCGAGTGTTATGGGATCGAGTTTGATTATCTCACCTCTCTCGAGTCAATCGCGTCATTCATTATCTGGATCCACCCCTTGAACGTCGCCACCTGGAAAAGACACAGGTAGGCTTTCCCCACGTGGTCAAAATTCATCGGTGAATTTTCCCAGGTGTAATTTTCAGCGGTGCATGCGTTTCGATCGGGGATAATCTCGTGGCTGAGTGTCGTCTTGTTCGCGTCGACGCACTAACGAAGACAAAATTACGTTATGTGGGTGATTATTTTTCGAGATCTTGCCAATGTGAACCTTTTGTTTCTTCAATTCAGGCTCACCTTGAAGTACTTTCCAGCAAACAACTGGACTCCCATGATGGCGAAGATCAACCAGAATATCAGGCAGACGAGCAACACGTTGAAGATGGACGGGATTGCTTGTACCAATGCGTTTACGACCACCTACGAAGTATATAGGTCAGTAAAATTGTCTCGGGGACTAATTTTTATGCATTCTAATGTGACCAGAATTCCGAGTAACGAATAAATATGAATTTTCAAACTTCGCGATTGGAAAGAAATATTAATTCCGGTCCACTTGAGTTAATTAGTCGTATCCAAGCAAATTTCAGATTTTTATACCGTGGCTACATTAAAATGCGAATTTTGTTTGAAAATATTCAAATTTATAGCATAATCTATGAATAATTGAAATTGACATTCTCAAAAATTGCTTTACAACCCTATGGGTCTACGCTGCCTTGTATTGTGTTTGTTTTCTGGCTACATGTAAAATACGTGCAGTTTTCGGGAAAATCAAACTTTTACGTGTTCGACTATTCGCTATTTTGTGCTCCGGTTTCAAAAATTCGTGCTATAATGCTGACAAAAAGTTGCGAAACTACGCGTGTTTGTTGTTCTATCAGAATATAATGATGTGACGTATATCTTCGTCGTGTATCTTCGCTGAAATACTGTGATGTAATTTCGTGTTTTAAAATTGCGTCATTTTTTTTTTTATGCAAAATCCACCACCAAAAAGTCTTTCATTTTTTATGTTTCATTTTTCATCACATTTCAGAATCGATGTTAGTACGGACAGACACAGACTTTACATTCACTCCAAGCATTACTACACTGACGAAAAAAATGTGGTTCAATTGACAGGGACTCAAAAATTTTTTTTTACATTTTGTTGATCCAACAAATCTTGAATTTCCACGAATAAATGTTTACTTCGCGACCGGTAACCGCGGTTTTTGTGAATTCAACCACATCTTTTTCCCAGTGTATGGCACACTGGTTGCAAGCAGCATTTCTCATGCGATCGAGTAAAGAATTTCAGAAAGATATAGAGTATTAGAGGCATTGTTGGCATGCAGTCAATTGGCATATTTCACAGTAAATCGGGTTTGACGTGTCGGGGTTGGGCATGAACGTGATTCTTAAATCAAATGTCTCAGCGACCTTATTATCTACTACTAGATTCAGGTATGTACGTTATAGTAATTGAGTGACGCATCATTTTAATTCGAAACCGAAGACGTCTCAATTCTCTGGATAATCGTGTAAATTGTGAAACTAGTTGCTTTCTGTGCAAGCACGTAATTATTTCCTCGAATGGTAACGCATTTGTAATTGTCTACGTGTTCTATATGTGCGTGTGTGGAAATTGCGATGTACCGTCTACTTGTCTCAAGCTATGCATTCATTCTCATTGGTATCCTTCAAATTTTTACCAATGAGCTTGCGATAGACGAGAAAAATCATTATACGCGACTGGTGCAGGATATCAGTTTGTTCAAACAAACGCCAAAAACCATACCATTGAGAAGGAAAAAAATTTGTCTTCATACAAATTCCTCGTCCCTCGCAAGTCTTACGTGAATATTTGACAGAATACAAAAGACACTGGGACAATCTTCGAGTCACAATGAAATGTTCAAAGATACAGATTAAAAAAAAAAATACATCATGTGCCAGAACTCTTTTCGCAGACCTAAGAATGTCCCGTGTCGTGCTAATGATGATATTAAATCCAAACGTTGCGTCCGCCCTAAGGGCGCTAATCTATTTATTATAATCAATTAAATGACCAATATGGGATCAAAATGAATGATACAATTATACGAAAAGGAATTGTTGCATTCTGCGATCTATACCAGATATGCGTTTAATATGTCTCCACATGTTCGAATTTATGTATCATCATCGTTGATACACATTGATACACGTAGGTATGCATATAGGCACTTATATCAGGTATATCAGCAATCACTACGGTATAAAGAGAAATGACAATAAGTTGATTAAATAATAATAATAATTATGATGAACGGCTGAAACTGGTCAACAATATACGTGACGGGTGAGAAGAGACTTGGACAAGGTCAGCTGAGACGCTTCGCACGCTACATACCCGCATCCCCTGCATTCTAGACATCGCCCTGAGCGGTCTTAGGGCTCTTAGGGTCCGCATTGTTTTGAAGGCTTGAATTCCCCCTGCGCCACAGAGCGACGCTACGAAGTTAATGAGGGAGACCTGCAGGCGAGAAACAGTCATGGCAAGGTAGAAGCTACGAAGAAGTCAGAACTAAAGTTTTTTTTTCGGTATTTTTATATTTTTTACGTCTTTGCGTTTTCGCTAGTTACGTTTTTATCTTTTTCATTTGTTATTCATCTCGCTAATCACCAACAGTAACAACAAGACAACAACAATTGACGATCGGTCGAGAGTATCGTCAGGTGGGGTGACGAAGAATTAGTGGACGAGCGAGTCCAGGTCCACGTCGAGGTCTGGGAATCCGACGATAGTAGTTTTGCTACATTGGGCTAAGGTATCTTTTCATTTTTCGTTTTTCTCTCTCTCTTTTTTTTCTGTTATCTAACTTTTCAGTAAATTGTTCAAGTATAGTGGTGTCAGGGTCGCCAAACTGTAGAAAATTAGTAGTAGATACAGAAAATGACAGTGTAGCAGCAGCAACAACCAGGAAACGATATATATATATATATATATTATAAATATATATATATAACGAACGAGAGACAGAAATGTACAGAGTGTTTGTTATCAAAAGACAATGAACAATCGGCTCCATCCTGAAACAGACTAAACATTTCGAAACTGCACTTCTAAATTCGACACGATACACGATGTACAAAAATAATCAACCGTCAATTTATCAATCAATCGTCTACACCCACGTGGTGTAGAATTTTTTTCATAAGAACATAGTCAATACCGTTTAAAAAATTGTGCAAATTCCGTGTATCGTGACGACGCAAACCAACGCGAACCGTGGACAGATAAAATTTAGCAGTAATTTAACAGCATACAAATAAGCTGTTTCTTTTTTTTTCTCGACGTTTATCGGTCATCGGTAGGCGTGGGGGGGCCAAGTAAACACTTAGGGAGCTTGTACGTTACATACAAAGCATACTTTCACGGAGCACAACAATTAAGTAGGTATTTGATGAAAACGGTAGAAAAGGCGTACACGGCATAGCTCAGTACGACAAAGACTCCAGGTATCAGTGCAGACATCAAGTAGATTGAATTTGGATGTCAGTGTGCCGCCGCACGCCATATTCAAGCACATCACGGTATGCTACAGTGTAGCAGGGATCTCAATATAGGAAAAGCTGAAGCCAAAATTTGCTTACAGATCGTCATCACGATCGTCACCAATTCTACGGATTTAATAAACCCTTTTGTCTCACTTGCTCCATTCTTATTTACATACCTATATTATCCTATTTTTATCCCCAACAAAAAATCGCGACAAGATAAATTCGCTCACACTTTTACATCTAGATTAAATCCTTTCACGAACTCGGTTGTAAAAATTTATTAGTTTGTTAGTTAAGCACCATAGGTCAGCCCTGGATTCAGTTTCGAAAGCGGCAAAGCAATTATTTCTATGATGAAACATAAGTACGCGGCGTAGAATTGAACGTTACGGTGTATAGTTAAAAAGTCGATCTGTGGACTATGGGATTAAACCGGATGTTAAGGTTTTAATCGGTAGGATTTTAGTAACAATTTCATCCTCGTTGTAACCGATGACTTACTCTCATTCCCTCCCAACGAGATACTGCTCGCAGAGGCCTCAATGCCCGGAGAGTTCGCATTGAGCGGAATGCCGGTATGTCTGCTGCACCGGCCCAGATTGCTCCCAGGTTGATCAGTGATAGCTATTGTCATCAACTCACTTGTTATACATTCAAATATGCTGATACGCCACGTACACAAATACATTGAGACAATAATCGTGTCACTTTCGTAAATAATTGTATCAAGAATCTCATAGAACCAAGAATCTGAGATTCGAATTTCGCTTGCAGCTTCAAATTTTGGCTATTATTATCATTCTTGGTTCGACGAGACGGTTGATGCTGCCAAAAGTATCGACCTGACGTCAGCCCAAAAGGATATCTGCTCCAGTAGACCTGCAATATTATCTGCAAGTACGTTTAGAAAATGTCTAATCAACTGAAGAATACGTTGGTAAAATCACCCTGAAAAAATCTGGTGAACCATGTGCAGCTGTGAAAGAATGTCAGTTTCTAATTGGCTTCGTTATGTTTCTCATTGTTCTTCATAGGTCCCAAATTTTTATCGATTTCTTCACATTCTTTCACAGTATTTCGTGTAATGATAGTCACAGTTTTTCTTTTTAATCTTCAAGACTTCTTACCATGACGATGATAAAATCGAGCCAACACCACGCGTTTGTGAAATACTTCTTGAATCCTAGGGCAAGCCACTTGATCAACATCTCGAGGAAGAAGATAACTGTGAATATCCGGTCCATGTAGTAGAGTATGTCCTGGAGGATGGGTCTCGACGAGAGGTGGACGTCTTCGAGTGCCTGATGAAATAAACAAAATCAATAATCGTTTCGCACGTCAAGAGACCGTTGGCTGTGTAGTGTAACGTGAAATTTACCAGAGCCAAACTGCTGAGTAGAATCATCGTGATGACAGCCGTTTCGAAATACTTGTTCTCTATCAATTGGAAAGTTTTCAGCCTAAGATTCGCCCATCCTTGCCAGAAAGGTGCGTCGTCGTCACCAGCCAAGAAGGGAAACTTTTTGTAACAATTGTCGGGGCAACAATCCGCAGGATAGTCCGCGTCGATCAGTTCTTCGTCCGTTTGGATGATCATTTCACCGTTTAACTCTTCTTCACCCCCTTCACCTTCTTCCTCTAGATCTGATAACAAGAGGTCGATATCTTTAAGTGACATTCTCGAAATATTCGCGAGATACTTCAACGACGACGTTGTGCTTCGTACTGTACTCAATTCGCATTTATGATGAATATCGAGGGGTATGAAATTAGGTGGCTAACATCAGGAATAAGAATAATGAATTGTGCTTTTGTAAATACCTAGTAACGAACCTTCCTGGTCAAGATCTTCTTTGCTAGCGTCTTTTTTCTCCTCTCCGTCCAACGAATCAAGACTTGCTTTGTGACTCTCGTCCTTGAACGGACGATTTTTGTGACTCCCGTAAGATTTGTGACTGTTGAAAAAATGAGAAAATTATTCAAAAAGTTTGCATTTGCGAAATATTATTGTTGTTGGTAGATAAGTTGCGGACTGATCGTCTGTCCTGACCTTATCGTATCTTCCTCGTGATGGTTCATGTACTCGTGTTCCATTCTGTTGTCGTGATGATTTATGGAATTTCCAATCGCCTTGGTGTTATTCATGCACAGTTTTCCCTTCTTGAGTTTGTTTTTCAGATCTCCTTTGGGAATGGAAATATCCATAAAATTAATGAAATTGTGCAACGTGGCTAAGTCTACACCACGAAACATCGAGACACACTTGGTGCTTGTTGAAGAGGATTTGATTCGTTATTAGCTCGATAACAACCCTCGACACGACTTCATAGATGATCTAACATTTTCGTGCGCAATTTTGAAAGTGTAAGAAAATCTGAAAAGAAAGCAACTACATGTCACGATTTCATCCTCACCATGGATGGTGAATTCCATGCCGTCTCCAATGGCCACTTCCAGTTGATTGTTCAGATCTTTGGCATTTTTCTTATCTCTGTAGCCATCGAGCTCGCCACCTGTTAGATCTAAATCTCCATCACGATCGATTCCATCTGCACAGTCACCCACAATTCCATATCCTTTTTATTAACGGTATACAAATTTCTCAAGATTTGGTAAACCACAAGACCTTGTTCAATCAGTTTTTTTTTTATTATGTTATAGCTCTTAAAGTTTCTAAAATTTGGTTCTAATCAAAGATAGTTTTGTTAATTCGTGTCAAATTATAAAATTTTGTATCTATCGTCAGCAATGTGACAACGATCAGTATAAATTGAAATGGTTGAACGTTGACTTTCTGATCTTTGCAACGAACAGGAACTTAAATTTTCTCCACAATGCATGCAACTGAATTATACTGTAATTTCGATAGACCAATTAGGTACTTGAAATAAACGACACTACACAATAATTTTAAACTGAATACAAACTCGAAATGAAAATGAAACGAAAACTGAAAATAATCGATAAAAAAAAATAGAGTAACTATTCAATTTATCTAGTTTATATCGGTCATATCCACTTCAAATCCAACTTATAAAAGCGACTAGCAACTAGCCAAGTTTAGTATAAATTGAATCAAATTTTGACTCTCGAATTATTATTTTGTAAAACCATTTTTTTTTTGTCAACAAAATTAAAAAACAAAAAATAACACAGAAACGATAAACACCTGCCAACGAGATGTTCAGAGTGAAAAAATCAATTTTCAACCCTTGCACATCGAGCTAATGTACGAATGAGTTGAAGTATACGTAACGAAAAAATGGAAACTAACGAATAACCTCGTGTGTGACTAAAAAAAATTAAAGTTGACGCTCGAGATGGCAGGTATGCTTCAAATTGAAATAAAAAATGTTGAACAAAAATCGAGCCAAGACAGCGAGACGGACTACACAGCGCACACAGCAAGCGATCTGATTGGATATAAACCTTCTTTCCAACTGTTGGACGGTCCCTCACCTGGCGCCTGATCGGATATCTGATTGGTGAATTTGGCTCGCATCATTTTAAACAGGTTAAAGATATTTCGCTTCACCCAGTTTATGAATCGAGCTATCCGGTCGATAGCTTCCGCAATTTTATTCGTATCGTTGTCTGCCGTTGGTGCTGATAGATTCGACGAACCAAAGTTGCTCAAAAGCAAGGCCAAGAAGAGGTTGAGAACCTGTTTTATGGTCCATAAGTTAGATCCACAATTCACCAAACACACTTTACCGAATATTGCACAGCAAAAGAAAATTTCAAATTCGAGTTGAAGAATAACACAAACATTTGTTTCAGGCTGATCATAAAAAAACCTTGGATTATACTCAATGAATTATCGTGATATCGAAGTAAGCTGGTACGCGAAAGATTTGTACTTACGACCAAGTTACCAATGACAACTGTCGCCAGGAAGAAAGGGATACAGGATACATCTCCTACCAGCATACAATCCCACATGGACTCGATCCACTCTCCGCACAATACACGAAAGACGATCATGAAGGAATGCATGAAGTCTGTGAAGTTCCATCGTGGAAGATCTCCGTCGGGGAATCGGTCAACGTGGTCAACGTAGTTTTTGCCGAAAAGCTGCATGCCCATGACGGCAAAGATGAAGATGATGATGCACAAGACGAACGTCAAATTACCCAAGGCTCCCACTGTTCGACCCATGATGGATATCAGCAGATTCAACGTAGGCCAGGACTTCGCCAGCTTGAAGACTCTCAACTGGAAGAGTAATGAAAAGATTGAAGCGTGTGACGTGGTTATGGACTCTTGATGTTGATGTTATCTGCACTCACCAATCTGAAGGAACGTAAAACCGACAATCCTTGAACTCCCTCGAGACCCAATTCCAGCAGGGACAAGGCTACGATGATAAAGTCGAAGATATTCCAGCCCTCTTGAAAGTAATACTTGGGACTCATCGCGATTAGCTTCATCGTTGCTTCGATGGCGAAGGTGGTTGTAAAAAACTGTGAAGAAAAAATTAGTCAGCGATCGATGAGAATTTGACACTTTTCCGGTTATCTGCACTATACACTCACGTAGTTTCCGGACTTCAGCACCCTGTCCATGTCGGGGTTCATAGCGTGATGATCCAATGCCATGAATAGAGTGTTGACCACGATGCAGAGGGTGATGAAGAGCTCGACGAATGGATCGAACACGACCAACGCGACAAATTCTTGAAACTTTAGCCAAACCCAACAGCAATCCCAGACACAAAATATGTCAATACCACGGAGGCAATAGGCCAATATTTTTTCCTTTAACGCAGGTCCTTCTTCATCGTCGTCTGTCGGAAAGTAATAGATCGAAACTATACCAAGTGTTAGTAACTTCATTTGCCACCACTCTTTTTTGGGGAAAGAGTTTTTTTCTTTTAGGAGAATCGGAGTCGGAATATTACCACCTCAAAGCCACGGGGCTGTTGACAATGAAGGACAACGGTCAGAAGACGTGCTTCTGCCCGATTGAATCGACTCTACCGATCACAATAAGAGTCGTAAGGCCTGAAAAAGCTTTAATACGAGGATGGCTCGTTCGCGACGAATTCTGGCCGTTGAACCTACGTCGAAACGACAATGATGCTTGTAGAAGAATCGAAGAGATCAGATTATAGTCGAAACGCATGCATGATTCTTGTACAACAGGCAGCCATTGTGCGTTCCGTACGAGAACCAAAATGTCTGGAAGCAACACCTAGTAATGAAATTGTGAGAATTGTTTAAGCATTGTGAGACATATATTACCTAACACCGGTTTCATCGAAATTTCAGTGTCATCTACGTATCTATTCACTGTCTATTTACTGCGGGAACTATAATGATGTATGGACTAACATATGATTTACGGATTTACTTCTTGCCAGAAACATTGGTCTGTCATCCACCTTGTGCGCTACGAGTGTTAATTCCGAATGGTCAAGCCCGAGGCTACGTCAGGATCCGAGTTTGCTTGAAACCACGACAAACTTGGTCAATGATCTTCATTCTGCAATTCTGATTTTCGCGAGCAGCCTACCGGATCTGACTAACGTAGTCTCAGGCTAAATTATACATTTATTAAAAGTGAATGTAATATCGCTAATCAATACAGCGTAAATTAGGAACAATAATAAGTGTATCATTTCATATTGGCAGCGATGTACAGTGCATTTTTTGTGGTTTCCTAATCAGCAGCAGAAACGGTGCGATTATTGCATGGCGTATGCAACTATAATGTGCATCGTTTCACAACTATGTGTGTAATATAGGTATATGGTCTATAGTGAACAGCCAATGCATAGCTGAAAATCTTTGCTAATCTATGCAAAATTAACTCTCGAAAAATCTCATACAGAGTTTTTTTCTACAACCATTGGCGGCTCAGGGTGGGAAATCAATTGCTGAAAATCGGATCTTGTGTCATAAGATATAACCATAAGTGAAAGCATGCACAAACGCTTTCTACAAAATCACTGTTAATATGATTGTAATCATTAATCACGAATCCTACATGCGAGAAAAGTTTTGTTCAATGAGCTAAATTTGTTGTATAAATTCAGTTTCATACATTTCTTTTTCTATCTCGCCGTTTATTTGAATTTCTTTAGATTAAAATATCTCGACTCGCGTGTAAGATACCTGTTCCATAATTACCAGTGCATTCAAAAGATGCATAGAAAAAAAATCTCGCGTTGTGTGCATCGCGACATGCGCGTATGTTGCAAAAGTACTGGCCATACAAAAAGAGGTGCATTTTGAATATACAAGTAATAAATAAATGAGTGCAAAAATTGGTAAAAATTACAATAATAGGGTAAAAAATTTGAAAAAACATGCGATATGAAGAAACGATGAAAATAATTTCCTTCTCCATAAGAAAAAAAAACTCTTTTTATTCCCCAAAAAATCTACCATCTACTTCACACACACACATATACTTATTTCAATACGAAACGATTTGATAATTAAAAACAACAAAAAAAAAAAAAAAACAGAACATCGATATCTGCACGGTTATCCGACAAATGTTATATTGACTACCCAGGCAATTGAAAATATTCTACTATTGTCTAAAAATGTTTAAATCGAGATACCATTTAACAGTTAAACTAACGAAAAATCTGAACAATTATATTACATAGATTCTAACGAGAATTTTTAACATTGTCAATTTTTGAACAATTAACAATCAAACTTCTCCATTCTCTATATATTTAGCGGAATACGTATTTAAATAATAAATCTTTACTGTCCCTATGCGCGAGACATACCCGTACAATTTGCCAAATACAACATAAATTATGAAAAACATAAATCAAACAAACAAGAAGTGTAAAAATAATTTATTTTTTTTTAGTGTTGGGTCTCAGTGGGGAAACCATGAGAAAACAATAATTATTGTAGCATAATTTTATGGCAAGGGGGGAGGGGGACGTATGCAAAAATTGAAGCATTACAATTCGGGGTAGAGCAAACAAATCGAAAAATTGTTATGGGTGCGAGTGAACATATTGTAAAACAGTATAGCACGTAAGTAATATACATTATAAATTGTAAATAATGTACAGTGTATATTACAGAGGTACTGGATACTCATGAACCACGTACATTTGCATATAGGTAGCACATCAGTATTCAGTTACAAAATATCGGAGACAAATGCCAAGTAGTGACGGTAACAGTAAATTATTCACAAATTTACATCGAACTATCACGGGTACGTAAAAAGAACGGATGAAGAAAGAAAAAACAATATTTTACCTCCATGATCCGACGCTTTGCTGGCCCTTCCTGCCGCCTGTTCTATGATATCGTTCAGAACCATGACATCTGAAAAACGTATCACTTCGTTGGACGAAAGCTCCGCATTGAACGAAATCAACATTCTCACCTTTCATGTCGACCACAGCGTGCTGCTGAGAAGGTTCGATGAACGGATTGTCTTGCTGTTTCACTTTGCCCATCGGATCCTCCATGTCCCCATCCTGAAAATAGCCGGAAATACAGAGTCAGGCCACATTCTCACCGATTGCCGTGATGCAGAGGGATGCAGAGGGATACTCACGTAAAGGTGTTTGTGATTCTGGTCATTATGACCGTTTCCTGAGGGTGGCCTCGTCGACCTACTTCTGAGACGACTTTCCTTGGTCATTGGTTTCCCGGCGCCGGCGATACCACCGAGAAGATCACCGTGAGACGTGTACGACAATCTTGAGGCATGCGACGTGTAGGATGAGTGCCTTGAGCCGAGGCTAGCGTAGTAGACAGGAACAACGATGGTGCCATTTTCCTCCGACATCGGTGTGACCGCGTTCGAATCGTCGGCGTAAGGTAAGTGCTCCTGGGCATCAAGGTACGTCGAAAGGACCAGGGGCTTCCGGTCCCCGCCTGGAGGTCCGACGAATCTCCCTCGGCCATTGCGTATCGTGAACTGGTGACTTCCTCGACTCCCTCTTCTCAGGTTGAACGGAGACCCTGGGAGGCTGAGGCTGGCCTGGAATTAGGGAAATATGATATTCGACGTAAGTTTTATGCAATGAGATGCGATTTCTTAATCGCTTCAACAATTTCGAATTTGACGTGGGTAAGTTAATATCGCTTGCGTCTTTCCAAGAAAATTTAGAAATCTCTTTCTTCTTTTCTCAGGTACTTTTGCGTACTTCGTTTTAATTAGGCACTCGGCTACGTCTACCACACGACTCTCTAGCAGTCTCAAAACCCTGAGGATAATTACTAATTATGTAAACACTACACACATCGAGCGAAACTGTACCATGTTGCCTTAGGGATCGTGAAACAACTGTACTCATGCTGTTTATTATTTTATTAACTCCAATCCTGCGAGAGTGGTCAACAAATGGCAGAAAAACTTACTCAGCACGATATCGACTATATCTATTACTCTAACTATCATTATAACCAGTAGCCAAAAGGTCAGCAAGCAACGCAGTTATCTTTTCCCCCAAAATTCACTCTTTTTTGCTCTTTCGTCTCCATATGGTTCGTCCTCACTTACTTCCAAGTGGTGAAGTGATAGGAGATCGCAATTCAATGGCTTTCCAATCTCCTATCTATGAATATATGTACCTTACGTTACACCTATGTGGTTGACACACGTACACGATTAGATGTTTTTTTTTTTCACGTTTTCTCTTATGTGAAATAGGCTACTTATTTAGTAGTTGTCCTATGGTTAAGGGTACGTACAGTTGTTGGTGACAACACGAGACGTACCTTCCGCAGGTTATCCTGGTAGGCATAAGTAAACTGGCCATTAGCGGCGCGAGAGACCTTAAGAAAAAACAAGAAAAGATATCTCCTACCAAACAGTCGTAACGTGGAAACGAATTTACACCAAGGAGAGGCACCACTTGCAGAAGCACACATAGATCAAATCATAGATATGCTATGTATCTTACAGAGTGACTATCATTACTTGGAACAATTACCGATGATACGTGTACCTGATGCCCAAGATAATACCAGACCGAGCTTTTTTCACATGAGAAAGCTCTTTGCTTTTAGAATAATGTCTGATTCGTGAGTTTGATTTCGTACAATAATTCAATTAACCTTAGAATTCGGTCTGTCCCTTCTTGGGTCACCCTGTACATAGTTTAGCTACCAATCACTTTAGAGATCGTAGTTCGAAAAGTTTACACACATCGCTGATAGCAGAGAGAGTGTGTAGGATTCGGGAGAGACTGTGGTGTCAATTACTTATTTCCTACATGTTATGTTCGCCAAAAGTATCAAACGTCACGAAGATATTGCATGCAGTTTCGATGCATCATTCTCAGTATCTCATAATTACTCCGCATTCCCAGATCAGTAATTATACATGTAACAGGAGTTTATTGTGTAACCTTTACATCGAGTGAGTTTCTTCAATTTTTTATGGCCTTCAATTTTTTAGTATATCTGACTAAATTACTACTTTCCAATTCCAATTACTACTAGCAGTCGGAAAAATTGATTTATTTTTCAAAGGTGTACGAAAGATTGCACAAATCAAGGTTTCGAATTTCTGTGTATGTTGAACACGTTTTTCAACCTCCCTGAGTGTTTTCGAACTTATTGGACGTTTATAATAAGCCTAATCCTCGTTCCTGAACTGTCTTATCTATCAGTCTATCATTTCTTCGTCGCATACAAATAGATGCCCTGATTCTTCGCTAGTCTGTGGGTACTGCAAATAGTTATGGGTAAAAATTGTAACAAACATGGGTATCATAAAACAAATTAATATTATATCCTACCTTTTTCTGAAGTGACTAAACAAGTCTAAGAAAATGAGAAAAAAATGAAGTGAAAAAAAAAAGGAATTCTTTAAGGCCATCCAGAAAAAGCGTAGACGCAGTATTATAGAGTGTAAAATGTATATGTAGGTACATCGTATAAATACGTAGTCGTATATACATATGCATATAAATATGGTAATATATAATGGGTCGAGTGGCCGGGAGAGTATGAAAGTACATTCTGGCCATGATTATTACTCGATTTGTAAATTCTGCTGAAATAATTCATCAAAAAAATTACCATATACTGATTCCTCTTCGTACAATTCATTATCAAATTAAAATATATCAGCCACTCGGCCCATCGCCGTGTGGACTAGCTATTCGACAAGTAGATGCAGAACATCATGCAAGCAAGTGATTGTCGAATATTGTGATAGTGTTAATGTATGGTCGTTATGGGGAGGGATTTGAGTGGAACTATAAACTCGATGTGTAATTAAATCTCCTATGATCGGAGTCAAATGAACGCATGCTTTTTCGAACTATAATAATCAGGGTGACTAAAATAATACTAGAATTCAGTAACAGAAAATAGTAAAAAAAAAAAAAACTAAAATCCGAATAGTATAATATTGTATTCGAATAGTCACAGTGCAACGTCGGGTTGTGATATTAAAGTGATTCTTAAATATACGATTTGAAAGCTGTTGGGCTCTGACGTACTGGGTGATCGTGTTTCGGCGTGAATTGTCATATTTCTGTCAAGGAAATTGAGGTTTTTTCATTATTCATTTATACCAATTAGTTATTCAATTTTGAGTATCGTTCAAATGTGACCGGTAATATGTATAGATATTTTATACTCAAACACAACCTGAACACAAATTGTTGTCCTACAGACTTGCTGTGACCATTTTTCAAAAAACTTGTAAAAATGAACAGACAAAAAAGAAAGAAAGAAAGATCAAACTAATTTCTTGTTTTTCCCAGAAATAAATCACAAATAAATTCTTTGACTCGATACAGGGATGCCACGCATTACGAGGCAAAGATGATCATTCATTTTGACAATAAGAACGTCAAAAACCATCAAAAATCAAATTACGTCAATATAAAGAAAATTGTCTATTGTCACTCCTCATTCCGAGTTGTCAATCACTCGCTCGAATCAATACTGCGGTTCAAAGTTGTTAAAAAAAAAAATTAAATCTTTGCCACGTAATGTGCGACGGATAAATTGAAGGATTCTGACGAGGATAACGGAAAGGGTATTGTCCTGTACAGTGATAAGCTGTGTAGTACTTACGGCACTGACTTTTCGGACTTTGTTCGAGGCACTGCTGTGATTGTTGTTTGGTGGCTTCACTCTGTGTTCGCTCACCGACTCAACGGAACGTATGCTCATTCTCTCCTTGTTGTTGTCGTCGTTTCCCTTCTCCTGGCCAACGAAAAGCTCGTAACTGTGACAAGAGAAGTCCGATGGCGACTTGACGATCTGTTCCGCGGCCGCTGACGCTGCCGCCGCTTCCCTCGCTGCGGCTTGAGCAGCTAGTTTGTTCTCTTTCGCTATCGCCGCCTCTTCTGCTTCCTAATAATTGAATAGAAAAAAAAAACAAAAAAATCCTCAAGTGATTTTGCTGTCTCGATGGTTTTAGAGATGGGAATCTTACCCTGATCGCTTCCTCTTCGGCAGCTTCTTCCTCTTCGGCTTTCTTCTGCAACTCGTCATACGACATGGCGACGATGGCGAGGATCAAGTTGACAAGATAAAATGAACCGAGAAAAATAATGACGATAAAAAACAACATGTGCCATGGTCCAGCGGACCTGAGGACTAACTGGTAGAGATTCTCCCAGTAATCTTGCGTCATGAGACGAAAGGCGGAGAGCAAAGCCCAGCCGAAGGTGTCGAAGCTGGTGTATCCGTAGTTCGGGTTCTGTCCATACCCTTGCAAACACGTGTAGCCAGGATCGCACATCCTGGGAAATCGAAAAAACACGTTTTTTCAAGAGCACGTAATGACTCATCAGTTCGATGGTGAATAAAATTCAGTTTCGACATCGCACGACTCACCCAGCTCCAGATGAGTTGCCACACAAGGGCATGTTCCCCCCTTCGTCCACGTACCAATTCGCTATGAGAAAAATAGTTATTTTATCTTCTGTCTTGTCTTCACTGATATATCATCGATAACAGAGACTTACTGTCGTTACTGACGAATCGTTCCCAATTCTCCGCTGTAAGATTACCCCACGAGCCATCCTCGGGAAAATTTCTTATGCACTTTTGCGTCAATACTCCCATGTATATTTGGAGACCCATCAACGCGAATACAGACAACGAGAACATAGTGAGGATTATTACATCCCTCAGATTTTTAACGGATTCTATTACGGCACCGACGATAGTTTTCAGACCTGAACAATCGGAATTCTGGTTAGTTTAAGATATATATTTAATTGTATCGTGTAAGGCGAGGTCTGCAAACACTCGCGATTATTCATTGTATGTTATGTTATGTTATGTTATGTTATTTTGGTGATATTATATAACAACAATGTGAACAACGTCATTAAACATATACATACACGTGAAATGTACACCTATACATTTAACTGATATATCGTGTACATTGAGCAAAACTAGTAATGATGTAATATTGTATATAAAAAAAAAAATAATCAATTATCACGTGTGAATTATATCCTCTATAAGCTATATCTCTATTCTAATCTCTAAGCATACCTGGTACAATAGCGACAGTCTTCAAGGCTCGAAGGACTCGAAATGTCCTGAGAGCAGCAAGGTTTCCTAGATCTATGCCCATGGTCACATAACTGCAATACACCCGAACATCATACACGTTACAGTGATACCGATTAAACAAACAAAAATGATAACGAACACATTTCAAAAATAGCTTTAACGCTCTACTTCCTATAGCCTACCGCATATTTATATCTTTCTTATAAAATTTATATAGTATAGAAATAGACATGATTCGGTACCTAATATGTAATTAGAACTGTTACGACATGCATGGATCAGGTACGACGTGGTCTGGTAATGTTATTTCTTGATAAGTTTTGTTTTTTTTTCTCTCAACTTGACATCGCTTAGACTTGATTAGTTGCGACCAGGATGAATCGGGGCGATATGATAGGGTGGGTGGGTGACTGCGATTGGATATAATTACTTAATTTTTATAATAATTAATTATCTATCAACAATTATATATGTATATATAAATGTTCTAGTCTACGAACAATATTAAGTAAGTAATTAATCAATTAATTAATTCAATTTGATTCAAGAACTATTCTATAACAATGAATTACGATGGTAGTATACTTTTTAAATATATATCTGTGGTAACTAAAGGTGTATATAATATAATTTAATTATATGAGTACATGACTCTATCCCTAACTAATTCTCTAATCTCAATGTATATATGTTCAACAATATAATCGATACTACGTAATTATGATAGCGTACTTAACAAATCAATTGAAGGGTCTATGTTTAACCTGTAATCTAACTCGGTTACTAGTTAGCGTTTATTTGGGCTTAATCGTCATTTATCGTACGTGTAATTGAAAGAAATACTCGTGTAATTTCGATAGATTGGCAGTTTATCGATTCTAAAAACTTCAAGTGCGGGTCAAGTGCTGTCGAGTGCCGTTTAACAGTTTGAATTAAATTCGAATTCAATCTCACATCATACTCGAAAAGTTTTCGCTAATTACTAGGGAAACCCCCGAGAATATCCGCAACATGGAACGTAACTCTATCAGTCAATTACAGCAGAGGAAACTTGTCTCCACAACTCAGGGCAAAAAAAAAAACAAAAAAAAAATCGAATTGGTTCGCGATAAACTACATTCTACATCCGGCGGCCTGCTGCAAGCGGATTCGAATCGATAAAACGTCGACGAAACTTTAAACTCGCAGAATCGTCGACAATGAGATATGGAAAATGACAGTGCAGAGATAAGCTTCCAAAGCATCAAACATCGTTCAATGTGTTAACCACTATTTAATGATCGATGAGATTTGTCTCATATATTTGAAGGTATACTGAAACTACTTGAAACTGCATCGGACCGTTGAACTTATTTTAAAAATCTTCGTTCTTTCAATTTCCAAAATGTACCAAGTGAAACCGGTGCACTGTGCTCATACCGCAAAAATTACAGATAGATTTGTCAAATTTTTTTATGATTTCCCACTTTCCCACCTTTGTGCGAGGTTTCAGTGCTCCTGGCTCTTTGGTACTTTTACGTTTTGGAATTAACAATACTTGGGGTTATATATTTTCTTGGTTTTGGTAGAAAAAAATGAATATGTTTAACTACTCACGCTAAAGCTATTACTACGAAGTCGAGCCAATTCCATGCATCTCTAAGATAGGTAAAAGGCTGCAGAATGAAACCCCTCGCCATCACCTTAACGGCGGACTCAAATGTGTAGATGCCCGTAAATATCACTCTGAAACCACAAATACACCGCTCAGCTTTAAAATATGAGTTTCTTTCGTATGCTATTCTTCTTTCCTACCGTCTAAACCTCTAAAATAATGTAAAAACCGTTTGTTTCGTCAAAATATTTTCCATTTTATAGTTAGAAATATCGTCAATAATAGCTGTAAGTGAAAAACTAAAATACTAAAGTGTAATTAATAATCCCAAAGTAATTCTATCAGGTATCTAATTGTCAATCTAAATGTAAACTACGTGTCGGTTTTAAATTAGTCACACCGTGATTTTAGAAGTAATAAAAAATAATTTAGGGACGAGATTCTGATTTATGAAGACTTTACACGGATCAATTTTTTGTTTCTCTACCTTTTTTTACCGACGAACTTCTAATCTATTTTACTAACAACATTAATAACAACTTACCAACGGAACAAATTATGATATCAGTGACTATATAAAAATCTATAAACTAATTAGACAGGTATAAAATTACTCGATATCTAAATCATCATTATTCCCCGTAATCTAGATCATCATCGATCGTATACCCCATCGCACAGTTAGGGGATCTAGACATGTATGTATCCAATACATCATGTATGCACATTGCACAAATATGTCATGGAAATATGACTACAGACAAATCGACTCAATGTGGGACTGGTTATTTCGCTATCATCTGCGTGGACGCTGTGCAAATATCCTAAAGTATTATTCATATCGGATTCCAACAAGAGAGGCTTGTCACGATCAGTCAAATACTCACTGCCAACATTTTACAGATCCGACAATTATAACAAATATCGCATCAATAAATCTGTTGGCAGTGATAACCGATAGACTCAGAATTACTGTGCAAGGTCGACTCTAGCCAGTCTAGCCTACAGCCGATGATTATAGCAAAGAAGAAGGTACTCCGAATTGCCCTATGTCAACTCGTTCTCTATATCGTAATCAGTCTGAAAACCTTTTTTCAATGATTAGTCCTGTTACAATTTTCTGTATTACCGAATTATCCGATCTGATCGATGTGGCTGGATATGTTTGGCACGGATCAGACAATATAATAAACTATGATACTCGTGTGTGCGATGATAAAAGCTTCTGAATAGTCACTTACTCGGTCGACTCGATGGTGGGCGTTGTGGGCATGATCATGAGTATGCAGTTAACCAGAATTGTGGTGATGATGAAAAGGGAGAATAACGGGTGAACCAAAATGTAAATGGCCACGCGTCTGATTGGGTTGAATGGATCCAGGATCCACAGCGCATCCGTCGCCGAGAACCTGAATATGTCCTTGCCTTTGCTAACGACAACGAACGTCTGGAATACAATAAAAAGAAATAATGATAAAAACGATCATCGTTGCCACGACGTTGGTCAATTTTATTCATTTATTTATCAATGAATCAATTCACCCTCTGATTGTGGTAGAAGGTGTCAATATCCTCGAGAGGAGTGGATGACAGTTCTGCGGGAAAGTCGTTGTGCATTCGCACCGGGATCGGTGCACCTTGCTCGAACATCGGGTCCGGCTGGGGTCCCTCATCTTCGTCTTCGTCGTCGTATCGTACCTACGATTTAAAAATTATGTTAATTATCGTCTGGATCGTCGGCGTCTGATTCTTGTTAATATTTCTCTTTCCCAATGCAGTGATGCTATGTTATGTACAGTGGTTAGCTTACTGCTTCGACTCTAATTGCTCAGTTATTGTTAGTCATTCGCTTATACAGAAACAGCGTTAAACTGATTTCTCTTTTCTTATATTCAATCATAGATTTTTTTGTCCGAAATTATCTGACGACATTGTCGACGATCCTCGAGCTTTCGCAACGAATGTACTTTACTTATTTCCAGATTGCAGTTAACCCGCAATTTGAAGACGTTATCTAATCGTAATAATACGTATAAATTACAGTTCGGTAGCTCTTAACACTTTTGGTAATTCTGTTGAAATGTTTACTTATCAGGTTTTGTATACGATATTTCATTTCATGTGGTTTCAAGTCTCACGAACTACCGAAGTTTCATTTGTGTAAGCCGAAATTATAAGGTATTAGATACATCAGCATCGATAATTATTGCGGCTAGAGCTAATTGGCGTGCAGTAAGGCTTCAACCGCTACCCCACCTTCGGCACCAAGTGTACAATTGAGTTATTAATATTTATAACAATGCTATAAACATTTAACATTGATATTATACTTCACGCATTATCATATATATATATATTTTTTATTATAACGCTCAAGCTTTGCAGATAACACACATACTACAAGCATTGCCAAGCTTTCTGTTAAGGGCTCGCTCCTTCCAATATTTATATCACATCGATCCAAATTCTTGAATGAAACTGGGGTAAAATCAAAATCATGGCATCCGATGGTTTAAGAAGAGATAAATATTTTAAGGAGCAGCAAATCGAAGCACAGGCAGGTGTCGTTTTTAGCTAAGGGAAACATAAATTATTGTTGAAAAGTGTAGCAGGCTATTGAAAATGTAGAGGCTATACATATATAGAGAGAGAAGTGGCTTGTTCGTTATTTTAGAGGGGCGGCAATGCATGAAAATTGTAATACAACAATGATCAAAAACTTTTCGAAAAAAATATTTTTCCAGCGAAAAAATCTGTAAACAATTTATTTTCTATCAAAATACAAATTTTCGATCTATGAAAACGACGTGGGATGAAAAAATAGTTGTAAATTTTGAATACATTGCAGCCGTGAATTAGCGGTAAAGTAGGTATATCTGTATAATTGTTTGTGATAATGGTGAAACGTGTGTTGTTAAGTGAGTGAGTCGGGGGTTGGGGAGGCGAGAGTGACCGAGTGATAAGAGTATTTAGTGTATTACTTAGCATGATACAACATCTTACTTCTTTTTTCTTTTTCTTCCGGCCAAAACCTCCCTGCAATGGAGAATGGAGAAAAAGTAGTTACACAAATACAAACACATAAACAGCATGAAAATTCCTCTGGATGAGTTTATAGGTTTTTGTAGGTATAACGAAAAAACAAAAGAAAGGAAGAAAGAAAGAAGGAAAGGAAAAAGAAGACTAGTCTTCTAGCAGTTTGATGAAGAAAATAGATGAGACGCATGTACAAAATAAAATAATAAGAATAATAGAGATATATAGACATATGTATATAACATATACCGATAATATATGTATATACATACAGTATAATTATGTGATAGTTTTTTTTTTATCAAAGCGAAGGAATTTTTGTATAATATATATAACCATTTTGGCAAAGGGAATCACGTGACAACGATATATAAATGTGCGCTAAAGAAACGTCGACGATTGCAGTTCAACATTCCGTCAATAATTAAAGACCGGAAGTTTCGTGGGACGACGTAGGTAGGACGACCTTCACCTCGCAAGAATTGCAATTTTACAGCTCAACAAGCCAAATCAAAGGTGAGTATCGATTTTGAAAAATGGTCGAAATAAAGTTGATAATTAATATTATAATCGCGTTGGTAACTCAACGACGAAGCTTGACTATTTTTAACGACCTACGTCATCCGCACTTTCGCGGCAACCGTCGAGCTTACTTCACTACGGGATAAATATTACAAAGGGTTGAAAAAATGGAGCTGAAGTTCATAGGAGGAGGGGAAAAATAGACACAGGCAGAGCACGAATGACAACACATACATCGAGCTCACACGCATGGATAAACATTTTCCTTTTCCCTGTCATGTTTTTTTTTTTCTTTTTCCTTTCTTTGACGCAAGTACGATTAATGGCGACGATTTTTGCATTTGATTATATGCATCGTGGTTGACTTTTGGTTTTTTTGTTTGTTCCTTTCACTTTCAATCGCAAAGAAACTACATCCTTCAGCGAATAAAGCTAACACCGATACTGCACAGTGATTTAGAAATTTAGACAGACGATCAAGCATTTATTTTACCTGTTACCAATAAACAGAAACATCATATTCATCAAATGATAGAAATTTCTAGTATAAAATCTGGCAACGAAAACTTGTGTTGATAATAATTGGAGTGCAGAAGAATTTTAATCGAACTTCAACGGTTTTAGAAATTGTTATGAAATATGTCACGCTTTTCATATGTGAATGTATAACCGTTTTTGACACCGAATGATAATGTTGTAGGCAGTAAATCCACGGAAATAATGGTAAAGCTATAATTTAAACGGGACGCACCGCGATCATTCAATCAACATATTAATGAGACCGAATATAGTCGTCAACTGTCGCAGTTGAAAATAATCATACACAATCGTATATGCGCGGGTCATAGTTTATAACACCAATATATGCCGAAACCTGATGGTGATACGTGAATATTAAAATGTATCAATAATTGTTTGATTGTAAGATGTGTAATGAAAAATGAATATAGAACCTATATGTATATTCGCAAAGGGACGGGGGTACAGGTGGATGGTACGATATTCAATGGTAAAAAATGTCAGTCTTACCTCGCCTTCGGCACGCTTCTTCTCGAGCTCTTTCTGCTTGGCATATTCTTCGGCGATACGAGCTTCGATTGCTGCCAAAGATTCCCGCGTAAACGGACGGAACAAGCTGCGTTCTTCCTCTGAGACTGAGTCGGAGTCTTCGGACATTGTCTAAGCTGAACCCGACTGAGCCACCGTTCTGTCAATCAATCAGATTCAATCAATTCAAATTAACGATCTTCCAACGGAAAGAAAAACAATTAGCTGATACTGGACAAAAATGAAAAGCTCGTTCAGTCAGAAACTGAGGCAGATCCTGAGGCCTCAAATTGTTTCGTTTCGCGAGATACCCCCTTGAAGTTTTTGAAAACCAAAAGCGGTTCAATCGGTCTTACCTCACGATTGGTGCTAACAGTTCTCGAGGCTGACGCGACGATTTACAGAGATGAGTGGACTGCGGTGCTGTAGTCGAGGATGAGGTCGGGGGTAGCCGATGCTCAGCTGCCTCCTGGGGATGGAGCTTCTTCTAGCCGTAAAGGCGAATGGGCTGCTTTCGTAGGAACGGACGGATGGGGGAGGCGGTTGTAACGCTACCGGACTCCTCGGGCTCCGGCTTTCGATGACGATGATGCTACTGCACCCGAGGTTCTCCTTTGCTGATGCAGCGGCGGTCAGGGCGGCAGTGCGAGGTGTGTAGGGGCCCGTCCAACGCGAAGCAAGATTTTTCATGTCCGACCTGTTCGGATCATCACGGAATAATAAAGAAGCCATAAATACATTCCTGATTTCAGGACTAAATTCAAACGAATTCACCCCCAAGACATCATCGTCAATAGCTTCTTAGCCTTGACGGTCATAGATCTGAACTTTGACTCGACTTTATCGTCGTCCCATTCAATAAATTAAAAAAAAAAAAGTTGAGTCAGGGATGAATTAATTGCGGTGTAAAATACTCCGCGGATCGAAGTGAGGGGACAATTTTGATTTTTTTTTTTTTTTCATCGTGACTGTAAAGTGGTGAAGGGTACTAAAATTTTCGTCCACTTAATCCCCCTCATAGCCCACAATTAACGGAGCTTTCGAGGATATTTCACCCCTGATCGATCACTGTCGCTTAGTTTTTTGGGCGGACTAAGGGTTGGATGAATAATTTATAACCCGTCTTCACGTCTTCAGAGACAATACCTGCATCGCTATAAAGAAAAGTATATCAAAGGAATCTCCTTCCTCCCACAGAGCCATGTGCTCCGATCAGCCAATGGGCTTGATATAGGGGTAATATTAATTCTTTTGTACATTCGAAACCGTGATAAATAGAAAAAGAATGTCACGGTGGTTGAAAGGACACCAGAAGAAGAAGACGCGGGCGCCGGAAGAATTCCGGGGATATCGATTGCCAGACTAACTCCCCGCAACCCTCTACCGGATGAGGAAGATCGGGGCAGGTGGAGGGAGGGAGGGGATGGTACCGAAACGTAACAGACCACGCCCGAGCCCGCGACGGCGTGACGTCACTGCGTCGAATGAATGGCCGAGGCCTTGAATGGCATTGGCCATGAGGCGGGGATGAGCCAACGTCCAGGAAAATCCACCATGATCTGTTGGGGTGGAAAAACAATCGGAAATCGAGTCTTCGTCGGGGAATGATACCCGCGATAAGCTCATTTTTTTTTAATCACTTTCAGATACACCGATTGAGGACGGGGTCGATTGAGCCCTCCCCTGCGGCAACGATTACATGAATCCGTACAGTCGTAACTCGCTGGAGTAATTAGGTACCACGGGTGAAACAGGCTTTGAGCGTTTTGTGACACAAAAGTTTCAGAGTACAAAGGGATAAAAGAAGACCTTTTAACGGCGTCTAGCTTTCCTGAAAAGTTATGAAAGCCAACTGACACTGGCACTTGACGTTTCAATGGGTTGGGATAAGGAGACCGAGGAAGAGAAAGTCAGTGATAATAACTAGAAAAATAAACCACCAACAGTTATAATCGCATTCGAAGAACGACACTGAGGTATAACCAGGAGCCAATATCACGTTTGACGACGTCAGGTTTCATTCATCGGTAAACAGAATGTGGAAAACAATTTTTTTTTTGCTTGTTTTACATTTTTTCAGAGTTAGGGGGGGTCCTTCGGCTACATTTTTTTGTGAAACCTGTCACGTAGTAAGCTCTACCCAAAGTTTATTGATTAGGTTCCACGATGAGCTCGGCTGCACCAAGGGTTCGAGAGTAACGATTAGTTTCACAAGCTCCATGAAAAGTAGCACCGATGCAATTAGTGGTCCTCGTTCATCCTGGTACACACACCGTGCATCGCGTCTTACAATTAACGATACTACGCGCGATATTAGAAACAGTACCTTTATTGCAATCTTCCAACCGCGAAGGTCGTGAGGTGACACGGACTGAGGTCATTAGCAGCTTTTAGATAAATTGAGAGCTTTGGAACGAGGCAACACCGCAAATAATGATCCCTTCGAATGTCCATGTCGCAATGTGGCAAATTAGAGGGTAAAAATTCTTGGTGCCTGCGGTTTATACGTGACCAGTAATTTTCGATAATTAATTATGAAAAAAGTTCTCAAACACGCCCTACGACGAACTAGCAGTTGCGAGATCACGTCTTTGCGCTTGACACGTAGATTTAATGAGTGGAATGTCTAGTTCAACCCTAGTTTAACCTTTTCATCCTCGCGTAACGAAATTCTGTACAAAAAAAATACAATTTCGAGGACAACCGAATTTTTTCCGGGCATTGTTTTTAGCATAAAGTTGCGGAAATGACTGGCCAGGACTTACTAACGTCAGAACGACTTACGCCCAATAAATCTCCACTCCTACGCGAGTTTAACGTGTTTACGGGCCTGTTTTTAAGATAGAAGAGAAACGTAACGCACTCTTTGAGTCACATAATTACCGGTACTTGGCCGATGTTAATGAAAACGGATGTGCAGTATTAAGGTACACCGTGTACCACGAATAACGATCCGGATTATTAAGCTGCTGGAGTTCCAAGCAGCTCAAACAACATAATCATCGGTGACCCTCGGCGAGACTCTTCTCACGTCGTTGTGTCGTCCTGAGCCGTGACAGTATCGTCAAAGCTTTGCATTCTTGTCACGTGTCGCTGCACTTTTAGCGCACTTGTGTATGTGCAAATTACCCCACTGACATACCTAATTTTCCGTAATCTTAGCTCAATTTAACCATGGTTGATACGATCGAAGTACATTGAATCTGCAGCTACAATCGACGGTCACGTACAAGTCCTGACGGTGCGATTCAATTACACATGGGATCGTTGCAGATGAATTTACTTGAAACAACAGGTTTTGTGATTCTGGAATTATTTAGTGAGTAATTTATGTATGGGAACTATACGATGTATAACGTCATAAATTGATGATAGCCAGAAATTGATGAATAATCATTTTTGATCGGCTCATTAAAAGTTGAGATACAGTCCAACCTCTCTATAGGGCCGCCCAGGCCCCCAAGGGGAAGAGTTTTTCCAGGAACTGAGGTACCCCCACTTTGCCATCTTCGCTAGTCGCACGACTCGTCTTTCGTCTCTTTCTCGAGCTCACGTTACATGGTAGAGTGGGGGAACGCTGCGAGCGAGAAATAGGGGAACCGGCTCTATTGGGAGGGGCCTTATAGAGAGGTCGGACTGTATTTTTATTTGTTTTCACTCACGTATACATGAAGCGGCGAGTAGAATCAATCTATTGTCCGAATTGTCATAGTCCGGACTCCAAGTTGAGTTATTTATCTGTAACACAATAATTGCGACTATTATTATTATATAAATTGTCCGGTCGACTTGATATCGTCGTATGAAAAAACTCGAATATTCAAAGACAACGGCAACTGGTTGTCTGACCCACATAGATCCGTATAAACTGAGACACAACTTATATGTTATCACACATATCTAGGCTTTCGACTTTGCGGACCTTTTATCAACTCTCTAAACTGATTCGCTTAGTCGTCTGCCCACAGCTCGCGTGTACACCTCGCTTTATACAGGTTTAAATTGCTCCTGTAATGGACTCGATTCTTAATACGCGTGTATCAAATTAAGACCATTATTCTCATGGTCGAAGTCTGGGGGGGGTAATGAAGTTCCTGGAGCCTATTTTTTCTGACACAAAAAACTTTGGCACATTTATATTTTTGGTATCTATCGATCAAAGATGTTTACTTCCGGTTGGAAAAAGCAGAGTTTTTCCTCGAAACTTCGAGGAGGTCTGCGATTGTTTCAATGACAACAGCCTAATTTTACATGATTCAAATCCAGGTCGTGTCCACTCTGGAGTATCCCTCGAGTTCGATAAACGCCCAATTTGATTAGACCAATGTCGAATTATGCAGGTAATAAGGGTGTGTCGCACAATACGTTTATACCAGATGTTCCCAATTCCCAAGAGGACGCTAATCACTTGTATCACATGAGATAGATAATATCGTCATCGCACTCGAGACCGAATTTCCGCTCTCAACTTTGTCATGAAACATCGAACTTTTGGAAAATTGCAAAAATCGCACGGATTATGGTCTCCAGAATGTTTGTATGGCATAATTAACAGGGTTAATGAGAATTCCACCCTCGACCACAAGGTTTATTACGACGTTGGATTTCCGCGAACGCGTGGGAGACGTGCACCCGGCTCATACGCTAGTTTGGAGAACTCCTCAGTCACACGTCGAAAATGACAAAAATCAGGATCTGGTTAGTCAGAGTAAAACAAATTAGATTTTACGATCTTGAAGGTGAATTCATTGGAAAATTCTAAGTTTAAATTCCGCCGATACCGAAAACCATAAGATTCTACGCAGCATGGGTTCCAGATTCCAGCACCTAAGAGGATCGTGCGGATTTTTGCTTCGCAGAGTTTAATGATAGGCTGCTATCATCTCTTGATCCCGGTGTGACCTGAATATAAAATTTGGATAACATGTGTCGTGACTTATCGCAAGGTAACTTGTAATCTTAGTCGAGCCCGCGGTTAATTAATGAGCTTATTAGTCTGATTAATAAGCCGCGACCTGAACTTTGACGCCACCGAGTGGTACTCTGCGGATATCTCCGTCTTTAGGGACACCAACTTTCACTCCGGCTGTTCGAAAAGGGTTCATTCTCATTACCGGACAAAAACTCGGCCAAGGTCACCGTAGGTCGTTCGGCTGACAATTGTCGCCTTAACCTGCACGATTACACAGCTAACACTAAATTTCGTTAAGAGGATTTGAGAATATTGCGAACAAATGAGGAAATGACACAACGAAACTTGAACAAGGGGATGTCGAGACTGTTCGAGTGTCATAATCACGCCCAAAATTGACCATCTATTTCCTGTGTAAAGTGACGCCGTGGTATAACAGGGTGATAATGATTTCAAAATTGTGGAGCAAATTCGGTGGGTAATTGAACGGACGTACAATGCTGGGGGTATAATAAGCGGGGAAATCCGATCCGCGGTGTACCTGGATCCATAAGACTCCATTAGATCCACACTATGTATATCAGTTAAACACGCGTGGATAGGTGGCGTGGTATTGTTGTGCGGATAAAATAGCCAATACGGTGAAATTGGTTTCGCCCAAATCGAATCATCCGGAAACTAAATTTCTGCGTTAAATAACTGAGCAGTGACACGGCAGAGTCGAGTATTGTGTACGCTATTGATTTTTCCCAGTCAGAACCAACATTATGCAGCGTTACGCGAAAGGCAACACTGGCGAATTTATTCTCCCAACGATATTTTCGGAGTTATAAATACGTCCGTGTTCGATCCCACCGGTGAACAACCGTGTATCGCATTTACTGGAGGAACAATGTCGCCCTGGAAACACCGAGTCTCGATTTCACGCTGAAAGCAACGGTCGAAATTCTCGCGATTCGGGGTCCAGGACTGCCTCGGAGATTCCTGTGACGCCATCGGGCCAAAGGTACCGCAATGCGGGTTCCTCCCGTAGTTGTCCGTGTGCTCGTGCCGCGGCGAGATAGGTGGAGGACCTCCTCGTCGGCATGATCTCCGAAAAATGTCTACCTTCAACCTCGGGGACAAACCACGCCGGTTATACTCGCATATTTTCCAACGGTTTCACGTTCACATCACATGCTTTGTGAGGCCGATAAACCTGAATAGAAACGTGTCAAGCTCACTCGGCGTGCAAGTTGTGCATCAGGTTCCACATAGAGAAGAAAAGAAAACTTCGTAGGCCGATGAATGGTACAAAAGTACAAAGGATTCGTTGGACTCATTGTCGAACAAGTACTCGTTTCTTTTCGATGGAACGATACCATCCGTTATGTCTTCTTAGGAGTGGTTAGTCCCATGCCCGATAAGGCAATTGACACCTCGTTCAAACATTAGGATAATATAATGAAATGGATGTTACTTTGTAAAGTTTTAGCCGTTTATTTGCACCGAGAATTTAGCCAATACAAGATAATTAAGGGAATCGATGGTTACACAATTAGCCGAAGCTTTCAAGCCCCTGTGTTCCCCGTTCGCTTCCAGACCATACTCCGTTAAAGCTCAATTTAATCTCATTAGCCAGCCCGCAGCGCACCTGCGAGGCTATGTCCACGCGTGGTAGCACAAACACGATCGTGCGTGACGCTGATCTAAGTGCTTCCCAGAATGGCACTTTGTCTGAGCCTGCAGCTATTCGACAGGAAGTTGATGCTTCTTGTATATACCAGCAGAGAAAAGTCCCACAGGAAAAGTGATAGCAGCCACGCTTCGAGGATCGTTGAATTGATCGTCCTGGACTTGGGGGTTTGAAACGTGAAAAATGGGACTCTGAGATGAGGGGGAATTTCAAAGCGCACTTCTGATGATGAAAAAACCCTGGACGTGGGCTAGAGGCTGGATATAACCATGTCCTACTCAACAAGCGCCTGATGAGTTTGGTAGTGCCTGGAACTTTCCTATTCAACGAGAAGTCAAGAACTTTGTTGACTTTAGAGAGATTTACCGCTTCGAGCTGCAGTCCGTGGACCGGACTGGACAGTTTTACAAAAATAATACACCGGACTCGGGTTTGCAGCCTTGGATCAATCATCCATTTTGACTAGCAACAAACAGTGGGGAAAAAGATTCGAAACCCCAGTCTTATTTTCCCTCAATATTGATTGATTTATCGGCTTCCGCGAACCCTGTCTCTAATATTAGATAATTATCGACACCCTTCTCCTATTTCCGTAACGTGTCAAAATCCAATGCTACGAATGACGTAATACCGCCGGTCACATTATTTTCCCCTCGACGTTACCATTTTCTCCCCTGTCCGTGTCGATCAGGAAATATGGAACTTATGGCAAATCTATTTCCCACACCTCTGTAATCGATTATGAATATTGATACGCGATTTTGGGAGTCGGAAAACCGTTTTCAGTCTGTGAAATCTACGAGGATTGCCGGTGATCGTGCGATTCGTGACCTAGGGCGCAATATCTGAATAATATCAGAGAGAACCCCCGGGCTTTGAGAGGCTGCAACTATATGATTGAACAACACAACGCAGACAAAAACCACCCCAGTTTAGACTTTTCCCTGCACGTTCGACCCACTCGACCCAACCCAGTCCGACCCAAGTTGGGGTGAACGTATGGTATTGATTGGGGTTACGGGATCGTCCGCCGCGGTGACCTACATTAATCCCTCCTTTTCTGCCATCCAACACCGCCTACAACGTTGCAGCCTCGACGAGTGGTGCCAGATGAACTTCTCAAAGTTTGACGACAAGCTGTAAATCTTAGCGGAATACCGTTGAATTTTCGGTATAGAAATGAGAAGGGAATGAAAGCAGGAAATCTGATTGGATTGTCGTGACACGTGATCAGATCGGTCAGAATCTTCGTTTGTTCGGTCTCGTAGGAATGTAATTTACTTCCGTCCCTGAAGAATAGGGGTTGCTTTTTATTGAGCAGGAAGTAACGAACGTGGTTGACACAAGGCCAACACAGTCTCTGGTTTAGTATCAATCTCTTCAACTCGCTGGTCCTGCATTGATTCCCAGCTGATTCTGCCGTTCTATATAACCCAGAAGGCTTTTGTCGCAGTGCGCTGCAATTGCTGTTGTTCCGCCTGCCTGCCTCGTCTTATTTCACTTGAAACGTGTTCGAGGTGCCTGAAGACACTGCGGTACTACTTCCGGGATTCCCTGTTGAATCAATGACACCCAAATGAAAGCGAATCCCCTCAAAGTACCGAATTCCCAATCATTACCAGGTATAAGATGTCAAAGAACCGCCACAGGTGGCAAAAAGCGTACAATTTGATAGCAAACAATGAGCACTTCGAAAGTGTATACCGAATCCTTCTCTTTCATCTAGCTCCAACGAAGAGAAATGCACGACTGACTATGAGCTTAATGAGGCCCCGTTTCCTAATGGAACTTGAATAGACTGCAAGCGAGTTTTATTGATTGCGTTCTCAACGAGAACGTTTTCTGTCGCTGAGGTTGCCGACTGAGAAACTGTTGGCCAACAAATGCCTAAACTTCTGACCATACCGTCTAATTTTTGTACTCCAAGTTAAATTATCATTCATCATCAACTGTACCGATCGAACTTTTTCAATGCTTCATTAGAAGTAACAAAGAGATTCGTAGGTGACCTGAAAATGGCCGGAGATTGAGGATTGCAAAAGACGCGAAGAGGGCAAAACCCTAAATAATAGAGACTGATGAATGCACGAATTCATTTACGATGGTGGTAATTTTTCACCATTGGAAGGTCAGAAACCGGGCAACGTTTGTGCAAATATAGGGATATACACAAGTTCCCAGAATAGGGGGATGGTCGTCGAAGGATATGCGGTATAGAAAGTGTGCTATTTTATTAATAACGCGGATCGATCACTTGAGGAGATTGTCGATATACCCACCCATTCTATCTTCATACGATATATCGACTAGACAAATAAAAGGAAGTGGCACAAGCCGATTCGACCCGTCTTTGATGTCACCTTTAGAAATCTGAGACCAAAGTGTGTTGCCGGAAAATATTCGTCAAAGTTACGGGTACCTCGGAAGTTTGTGACAAGGAAAAATAAAATTGTTTGTTTCTCTTATTTGAAAACCCGTGTAGAGTTCCATAATACCCGGGGGTATGGGAAAAGCTGAGTAGATAAACTGGCTGAATAGCTGCTGATCAGAGAAAAATACCTTGGATAAAAATACGGATTTTTTCTTCCAGAGGTAACGCAACGTTTTCACGCTTTGACAAGATATTGTGGGAGATAAGCGGCTGGATGAAATGACGGATGGTTTTACGCAGTGGTGTAGATTTGATAAATGAAAATGATAACACTGCTCCTCGATACACGTCGATGCCTTCGTGTTCAAGTTGCTATAAATTGATTATAAATCTTTGAACAAAAATAACGTGTAAACTTGAAAACGAAGACCGTGAAATAAGGGGGAAATTTTAGGGTTCTGGTGAAAATACGTTTCCAAGGTGTTCCGAATCCATTATTCACGGCTACCATGTGCTAAATATTTCAATTCCATTAGAAAGAATCACGAATTCAGGAAGGGACTGGGAACGAATTGAACCGTCCTTATTGATGCATTGCTGCTGAATTTTTCTGCTAATACATCCGATACTTCGTACTTTTGGAAGCCAGACTCTCCCGCTTTGTGCCAAAGTTGATTCAAAGACTAGATAAGTGAGTGAAGATGGTCAATATTTCACCACCAGCCAGAGCAGTGGACCGACGTATCGTTACATATATATAGCTGATCAAAAGTGTTCCGCATACTCTGAACGTTGAATGTAATTTCCGTGCATCAAACACTATGGAACTTCGAGAGGTTTGAGAGGTTCGAGAGGTTTTCGAGAGGTTCGAGAGATTCAAGAGACTCGTATCATAGTCCTGGAGACGGACAGCGACTAGCTGATAACAGAGAAAGTTTCGAGCACGAGATTCCTGCCTAGAATACCTCGGATAACGGCGGGAAGGGGACGACAGTAAATGACAATGTCGCGCGATTCTGGGAACATGCATAAAAGCATTCGTAAAATAATTATACGTACTGCACGAGCATAGAGAATATCGGAATATAGTCGCTTCCGACGGAGACTGTAAAGAGTAGCGGATGTGGTGCCAACTCCGCAGTACTTGACCGCAAAACAAAAAAATGGCGTTAGATAAAAAGCGGGATTTATCATCCCCGAAATCCGGGTAGTCAGAGAATACGGTTAATCTTTGCTTAATATCTTTGGAAGCTTTCTTCCTCGGCATAAAGCCACATGATATCGCGATTCAACCGCGGACAATGATGGGCACTGGTGCGATTCAACCTCTGACCTCCGTGTAATTCTAGAGTCGAGTACTCGACAGTATACTGGTATTAGCAATTGAAAAATGGAGTATATTCATTCCTGCCACAAATTTACGACCAAAAACTCAGCTGCTGCGTACAATCGCCGATTGATTTAAAACGGGACGGTTAAATGTGATTGTAGAGTCGGGCTTGGAAGTTGTTTCGCCCTTTAGTTCGTCCATTAGCCGTTGACAAAGGTCTTATTTCAGCCCCTGGACCCAATAACAGCGTATAAAAATAAAACTTATCTTTGCCTCATGAAATGTGACCCGCCTAGTGGATAGTTTTATGGACCAAAGAAACGATTTGTGAGGAACATATCCAAGAAGTAGTTTCGCGCCTCAAACGATCGTTCCGGATAAGAATACGCTGGTGTTCGCCAGAGTATCGGCGATGAGTCTGAGTTTGGCAATCTGACAAGAACCAATTCAAGTTTGCGATAGTTTTCCTCAATCTAGAACTAAGCCATATACAGACTGTATTAGAAGTTGCTTGAACCTAGCGTGTCATGTACGTACTATCGGCTTATTCGACACGATAGACCTAAGTCATCGAGCAATAAGTGCAAGAGGTAGTCGCGCCCAGGTACCCATTTGAGCCCCAAGAAGCCCTACAACGATGACAAAGTACTCCGTTTAAAAAAAGGCAGGTATGTTATAGACCATGAGCCGACTGCCTCTTAAGAGCTTGCGTCGTGAAGAAATGCTAAAGTTGCGGTCAATACTTGATCCTCGCGATACGACACAAGTATTCTTGACACTTATAGGTCACGTTGGTAATTACAACGTTGTTTTCAAAGGCTGTCCACGGTCTTATCCCACCGCTTACACCACCCTTCCACGTGGATCAACGATCTTCTTTAATCCTGAATGTGGAATCAAGGATATCTTTGTGACCATCTTGTGTATCTTACTTATTCGCAAAAACTTGCTTCGACCAGAATTTTTCGGGAGTTACCTTGTCGTGGATTCTTGTGAATCGACTACAACACTGGATGCTACGATAGCGGTTCTGTCCTCCGTTTCCGCAACGGCTAAAGACGGCACTGAAGGGGAGCTTAAAGGTCAAAAATACAAGGTCGCTCACTGAATGGACTCTATTTTTTTTTCTTTCTCTACAACAAGAATGACGTACGCTACGTTATTAACGGCGTATGCACATGGTAGTGTTGAAGCTTTTCCTAGAAATAATATACCTACAACATGCCAATAATAGATTAAAATAAATATATGTATTCACTCACCACTGACACTATAGTTACATCCCATAAAAGCATGCGCATGTGTCACAAAACCGCATTCGTCGATATTTGATTAAATATTCAAGAATTATTATAGAAAAAGCGCGTAGATATTCAGTATTAATGTAAGTAGTAAAAATGACGCGTTGATCGTTTCTTTTTTTTTCGTCTTCTTATTCACTATAATATTTATGTTATCATCTTATAAAATTAATTCACAGAACTTCGGACTTGATTTAAATCTGTTATCTCCGATTATTTATCGTTATGAATTACTCTAATATCACGGTTGCGATCTATCGTAAATTTTTTCCCAGCGTTCGGCGATGGGCGGTTCTAGGTCAGTCCTAGGTCAGCCACGTACGAATGAAATTACGCGTATCAATCACGTAGCTTGATCGCATTATAAAGCGCTGAAGATTCATCGAGCGGAGTAGAAAGGAGCCAACCGATAGTCGATCGAGTGCTTGCAAGCTCGGCCTCTTTCACCTCATTCTCATCCTTTCTCATTCGACGCGGTTGGGGTCTCATGCACTACGTATTATCTCGAAGCACACGCGTTGCTTGTAACCAGCTGAAAAAGCACCGACTCCGGGTCAACTTTTATGGGATGCAATCGATATCTCTGCCGCATAAAATAGCATAACAGCAACGGGCAGTCCCACAGCACACGCAGACCCTCGCGCGTATAATATTCAGTGCTGCATGTAACCAGGCGCTGAATAACATAGTTTTTCTTATCGAACGGTGGTTGCGGATCACCGATTGGTTTACTTTCTTCACGAAGGATTTTAACACAAGGAAGTTAAAACTTGTTAAGCCCGTCACTCACTTCACACTCTTTCTCTATCTCGCTCTTCCGTTTCCTGTTTGACGTACGTGTATCTTCGTACCTACATTTTATCAGTTGATCTTTTTTTCTCTCAAGTTATTCCATATTCCTTCTCTCTTTATTTTATCCTCAAAATGACGAGGTCAGGTCCTAGAAGATGTTTACAGCGATACGTACCCGCGCAAACAGAAAAGTATCTCGAGTCTATCGATCGACGGTGGCAAGTATTGATGAAATGAAAATTACCGCTCGAACGCGATAACGCGATAACGCGAAAAACGCGAAAAACGTCACCACGTCAGGACCCGACGCGGTGGCTCATGGCCTCGGTTCTATGCTGACCAAACTATTGTCTGCCATCTTGGAAAAGCTTCGGAACCAGCTTTGTGGCGCCGCTTACGGCCGCGGTACGATCAACGCGGTGAGGGTCGTAGCGGGGATACGAGGGGTGGCTGCGGAGCCGTCGACGCCGACGCCGACTCCGTCGTTCGTGTGACGTCACGATTCAGGCCGGGGTACGTTGCGGAAAAGTGTTGTCATGGCGACGCGGATCGGTTCGACGCCGCGGCAGGGAAGCGCAAAGGGCTTAGGGACGAAGGGACAACGGTGCGGCTGATATCCTACATACGGGATAATCGTACCTTCTCGGTATACACGCGCCTAAATACACACGCCTCTCGTTCACCTGTGTATTTACCATCTACTATGGACGTTTGTGTGTTCCGTTTGGTAGGAGTAAAATTGCAGATAGGATAATTCTAGTCCTTCGTCATTGATACAGGACGACGATTCTGTCAATACCGTTCACTCGTTTGTTCCATCTGACTAACTAACTGCAGACTATTTCATTCCTGATTGACTTTACGCTGTTCTGCAACGCGGTCCTGATTTTATTCAGTCGAATGCAGACGTCCGCGATGAATTATAACAGATTGACAATCTTTTTCTATGCTTTGCCATCAAGCGCAGGGCTACGTTCACCATTGTTTCATACTATGTACGTGGGTAAAAAGTCGTTGAACCTGCGGCAATAAATTTATAAAAATTCTTCTGTACGACATTCTTGATTCTAGAAAAAATCTGTTGGAAACAATCGCTATTTTTCTACTGAAACTATGTCTGTTTATTGTTGAAAATTATAACGGCGAGGAAAAGAGTGATGATATAAGCAAGCACGGACATGTAGGGATTCGAAACGTCAAAATTATCCGTTACTGACCGAGGTAGAAGTCTACATCACTGCGGAATACCGTGAATCTCAGTTTTTCAGATAAAAAGAGGGAAAAAAAAGGATGGTAAAACAAAAAAAAAGGTAAGAAAAAACTGGCAAACGGGTAATGAAAACCGGCGGGGGAACCGTGAGGCGGGACTGGTAGAAATTAGGTCGTACAAAAGTATACATACGGAAAATCAGCTCCAGCGATATCGCAGGAGGCGCGTGAACCGTGAATTCAATTTTTTTTTCTCTAGTTCTTAATGGAAAAAAATGAACCCTCGTAAGGATTTTGAAATCTTGCTATTCTTCTTCAGGGCTTTTAGGACGCCACGACTTGCTATCGACTAACAAAAAGAAACTCAAAATTTGAAACGTAAACGCTAATCTCGAGTGTCTTTGGAGTATATTTCAGAAAATCGAGGGCGTGGTGGGTTTCACGTAGCTCCTAGTAGTGGCTCAGGAACCCTGTTTCAACTTTGACCTTGCCTGGGGGATGTCAAGTATGTGAAATCTCTCTCGACGCCATTTTGATTCCACATTCATACGTATTAATAGGAATTATATCAAACGGGATCGCTCTGAATCTCAGTTTCGAATTCATAGATCAAGTAATGCGTCATGAAAACGATGAAATCTGACTAGAATCGACACGGATTCTGCTCCGTTGCCTCGTGAATAATAACCAATATTTGCTATTTGCGTCTACGTTCGACCTTCGATAAAGTTGAAGAGTTTCAGGGAATTCATTTCATTCGGTTGACAGGCTGCAAGTTCGCAACCAGCGGAAGGAGAATGCGGCTGTCACGTGTCACGGTTTAATTCTATCTCTTGGTGTATTAATATCTGGGAAATTTATGGAAAATGAATTCCACCGATTCAATTGGTACAAATGACGAAAATGACGAATCCATTCAAAATCGTCGTATAGTCTTTGAACGTAAAGAAAACTCCGGAGCTGCAAACCATTGTGTCGTATGGTTGACATGTTTCTTTATGAAGTACATACGCTCATTTTTATTACGCTGTTATGTACCCCCCGTTTTAATGCCAATGTCTGGCGAATAATATCTTCGCGCTATTACATTTAACATTTATGAAGGGTTGGCATTGTCGGAGGTTAACTCAATAAATCGATCAGGTATTATTGAGCCTCGCTTGAGTGGCCGAGCACCTATTCTCGCGCGGTTCCTTCCTTGCAAGCCGGCTCAATATTCAATAGAAAAAAAGACAAAATCATAGTCCAGCACTAACGCTCCTCCGCAATACTCTTCACATTCGATCCCGAGCGGTTCAGGACCATTTCACTCGCGGTGAGTATAGGGTCTCAGGGTTCTTGGCTCATTGTCAGCGAGATACGATTCTCGGTTGAAATTCTATCTCGAAATTCAAATTAATCTGGCTTCCGAAATTAATCCTGATATAATTGGCAGTTGGATTAATCCTCGCTTCGTCGTAGTTGGAAAATAAATTTTCCGAGGTAAACTCCGACTGCGAGTAGCTGGTTGATTAATCAAGGAAGGTTCAAGCGCCTGTCATCGATTTTACGCAAATGCAGTAGGGCGAGGTTCGATCATCCTCAACTCGTGCTGCATTGTACACATCGAGATTCGGAATCGATGCACTCTTTCAGCGCGTTATAATCAACCGGATAATTTGAAACTCTGAAGTAATCCGATTGGGCAACGTCATGATTGGGGAAGGTTCGTTCCTCGATTTGATTAATCCTATGCAGATAATCAACGCGACTTTATCCGAATCGGTTACTCCGAGAAGATAATCGTGGTGAGGGATAATCCGGCTATTGGCGATGTCTTTGTTCTTCCTCTTTTATTTCCTTGTTTCAAGACACACGTTGAATCCAGATTCGTAGAGGGTGCTAAATTTAACAGCATTAGTCATTACACAGATTCTGTATATTTAATTCGTTGACCTATCTGCAGGATGACGCGCAAGGCAACGGCTGCTGCGGCAAAATAGAAGAGAAATATAAAATTACAGATCTCTAGTGCTTCATATAGTATATCTAAAGTTGAGAGGAAAAAATACGCACGATCTAATATCGCAGAGGGTGTAATTGCAAGGCTGACTGAGTGTTGACCTCTATAATTTATGAAATATGTGAAAGGCTGTGGGAAACATTTTGAATCGCAGCAATTTTTCTCCCCTATAACCTGACAATTATTATTATTATATATTTTTTAACTTGCTACCTTTCGACATTATCGTCAGCTGGTGAAAAATCAGGACTGAATAATATCGAGAAACCCTGCTGTGACACAAACCGGCCTTGTCCACGGACGATTAAGTTGCAAGAACATAATGGACATGTAACGGATGTGCGATAACCCCGCGACTAACTTTCTGTCGTAGGGCTTCCCCCGCGTTCTTCGCACTAGACTGACTCTTGCAGGCGTAGTGACAGGCTTTCACTCCACCAACAACGACCTCTTCGTCCCGGGTATCGACACAAACCCTACCCTAATTCACGAATTCAATGCTTGGGGGATGGACAAAATCGAACCGAACGGATCAAAGGCATCCGATGAAGGAATTCGTTGATATCAATACGCGAAAGCTCAGCATCCTGAAATTGATATTTATCATTGAAGACTTGGGAAGAAATGGAGTTTTATCAGGTGTCGAGATCTCGGTATCGTCCTCGATTCACTTTCTCGCTTTGGAACAAGATCCCGTTATCCGAAATCCGTGTGTAGATATTTGAAGCCGCGGAGTCGATATCGATACTGCCCTTACACAATGGACACCCATCGCCAGGATTACGTCGATAGAAACCGGATTAATAGACGGTTGCGGGATTCTTGTGTTACCAGGAACCACCAGCCAAGGTATTCTCGTGCAGAATTTATCTTTGAGATGAGATTAGGTCGGTTTTGAAATATGGCACGGTCCTTGGGGAATGCGATCATTGTTTCTTTCCGGGTAAAATAACATTCAAGTAATTGCTCGCAACGAGGGACCATTTCTCTTCACCGTTACTTGATCGTTCATTTTCATCTCATCTTCATATATGCGTGAACGATTTCGCGAGCCAGTCTACCAGACTGTATGTATGTAAGCGATAAATATCCTATTTTTTAGCATCGTAATTGGAAGATTAACTCGGCAGCAATTGATTCCTAAAAATTGCCTGACTGACTTTATTCAATAACGCGTTTATCTTCTCGACGGAAAAGACAAGGAACTAACTTCTCCCTTGAGATATCAACGATGACAAAGAGGCGGGTAATAATTGAATGAAAATACAGCCTCCCAGGACTCAATTTTCGGGATAACAAATTATTCATCCGTAATCAGAAGTAATTCATCCGGAATTCTTGTCTGTTCTGTAGAAAGGAACAATTTTTCTTCAAAATCTAAGAAAGATCGGTTATTATTATTTTGCACGTGATGCACAGATGGTAAATTAATTATCCGAATAAATTACCATAAACTGATATTAAACCCCTGCAAATCAATTTTGCGTCCGTTGGCTAACCACTTAATTGAATTACATCGCCTAAGCCGCGGAGCCTCAAGATAATCAATTTGCGTAATGCGCCAATCGTCTAAGAGTCGCGGTGACCAAGTAGCCAAAGATTTTTTCTGAAATCAAGATTACTATAGCATAAAAAATCATCCCGATAACGTCCCGACCGCCGCAAGGACACCGGGCACAATCTGTGGACGGAAATATCGACCGTTCCACCGGTCTTAACCTCATTGGCCAGAGGGCCTAAGACAATGTTACCGGGTCGGGGTGCTCCAGTAAAGGGTAGCGCGAGGCAAGGGTCTCTAACCGAAGTGCAAGGAAGGCTGCAGAGATTGCGATGGCACCTCGGATGGCACTCAACGCCACATCGAGAGAAGAGCTTTTGCGAGGTTGCGCCGATATTTTCTTCCTTTTTCCCATTTGATGCGGCCAAATTGCCAGTTCAACGTCCAAAAGTTGTTTCCGAGTCAATTATGATATCAGAAGAAAGAATGAATGGTCCTCGTTATTGGGTCGATCACAGATACATTATCTGCCGAAATACCGTTAGAGATGCTCACGGCCGATGGCGGCGCCAGCGTCGAGCCGTCACGTGGTCCGAAAAGATTACGAAAATAACCTCCAAGTGACGTGAATTGTAACGAAAAAAAAATGTCCAACATACTCAAGACGTACCAGAAGTGATATTTCGGAGCACTGTCACATTCAATTATTGAAAATACTGACGTTTGACCACTGAGCCCGCGATATCCCATACTTTAGCGTACTGAGTCTGAAAGAAGTCTCTTTTGAATAGTTCCTGTATCATCCACATGTCGCTTTCGTTCAGGTTTGAGAGAAAGTTAATAAAAATTTGTTTATGTTATAACAACGCAGTTAAAACTTTGTAATGTCGAATTAAAGCTAAGATTTTCTTTAGTTATTGCGCTCGTTGCTAACGGTCAACCAAGCTGACCTGAATATTTCCATTATAATTACGCTGGCGTGTTCGTCACGATACAAGCCAGCAGCCACACGGCTGATTGTGGACTATTATTTTCTAGAAAAAAAAAATAGAGAGAGAGAGAGAAGGAGAAAGAATCACCGATCGGGTCGATAACACGCTCCGTGTATAATCTACGCTATAATACTATAGTTGAACAATTTTTCGAAACATATTCATTCGCCACGCAGTTTTTCTTTTCTCTTCTTACTTTTTTTCCGCTTCGCTAATCCTCTTCCACCGATATCCGAGTTCAAGTGACGCAGAGTTATTAGGTCTGAACTGTGACCCCAAAGTAACCGTATCGTGGCGGTGGTCGTGAGGCAAAAAGCTATAAACCAGACTCACAGTACGCAGCCGCAAAGGGCATGAACGCGTTTCATACACCGTGCCTATGTTCTACTTGCGGAAATACAACCCAATAAACACCAAGGTGTAAGAATAGGCGGAATGCCCGGCTTGAAAGAAACGTACAATAAATCTCATCCTGCAATGTTCTGTGTTCAGCCATTTGTCTACTTCGGTGTTCATTGGGCACCGTGAGAAACACCATCAGACGTAAACGGAGACGCTAATGTCGTTTGATAAACATATATACAGGATGAATTCCAAACAAAAACACGGTCTGAAGTTGATTGGAGTCGAAAAATGAGCTTTCAGACAGTCGGATTGGCTATAAATTGTCTTAAAGCTTGTAACCAACTTCAGATTGTATCATCGGTAGAAAGTCACCCTGTATAATATCTTCGACGTAGCTCAGGTAAATTTGTGGTGGCACGGCTTTATGTTCGAACTAACAACCAACTGTACATATTTTTTGTCCTGTTTTTTTATCTTTTTATAACGCTTAAAAGTATATTCGCGTGCATGAGTTTTTGCCCAGGCAAGCGGGCCCGGAATATCATCCGAACTAGAGTATAGTATTGATCATTTCTATGTACAGCATAAGGTAGGAATATTTGTTATTTATTACGCCAACGTAAAACGTGGAACCCACCAAAGTCACATCGCTAAAAATAAATGTCAATGTATGTACATAGGTATGGTATAGTAGTACATAAAATTGTTATGCCATCTCGACGCAGCGATATCGGGCGTTTCGCTTATTGGTATTTTCACTTTACTCCAAAACGTATGAGCAATAGCCGAAGGTGGATGAAGGTGGACAGTTTCCATAAGTTCAAAAGTTTAATAACGACGTAGCTGTATCTCTCTTTTTTTTTTTCTTTCGCCCCATCGATTATATAATTTTCCTGATAATCTGCGGGAAAAACAATTCCACCAATTGGGAAATAGGAAACATTCAATTCACGTTTACAGCTTCAGGTGTTTTCTTTCATGTTTCTAAGCGAAATGCGAATACGAAATACGATTCTCCATAGGAAAAGATAGTGACAGGTTTGAGATGTTTCAAATATTTATTTACAATATCGGATGTATTCAGCACGAACTTTGATTATAACTCGAGAACGTCTACCGCGATTTATCAACATGTCAAAAATAATGGGCTTCAACGGTCTCGTATGTTTCTTTCAAGAGAATAACAGGATCTATACACCGTAGCAAAGTTCTTGGAAAACAATTTCTAAACTTATAGATACCCTCGTCGATGCTGTAATTTCTTTTTTTCTTCTCCGAGCCACTGGGATAACCCGGAGAAACAGAGGTAAAGCTGATATTGTCGCAGTGGGATATTTGATCTAAAATCGTCGGCCGTCTCTCTCTCTCTCTCACACACAATTTTACCCCATGAATTATATTATATTCTCTCAGCGTTGAGTCAGTGGCACGACGTTGATTGAAACGACGTTGTCATTCTACACTTTGGCAAAGCTGAATACCCGATAAGACTGCTGTTGGGAATTGAAAACCCAAACGTAATTGAATGGATGAACTATAAACTGAAATAATACACTGGCTCGTTAACAGTTTCCGTCGCTGGTTTCTCATTCTCAAAAGTAAAATACACGAATGGGAAGATTCAGCTGAATAACATGCTAATGAATACGTTGTCAAGAAAGCGGATGATAGATAATTATAAAATCAACGACCCAAGGGAAATCCTCAGACAATGCTTTTAACAGTCTCTTTTTTGGTGTAAGTAATTGAATAGCCAGTCCTAGAAACTGATACTGATGATGAGTCTGCAGACCAAATGTCCCGGAAATTAAAAACTCATCCGTTAATTGAATCGACGTGGCACAGAGTCGAAAAACCGGATGGAATATGCGGTTTATGTCACGATATACGAATTCCGTGCGTTTCACGAAATGGTGCAATTCTTTCTGGCATTGCAGTTACTGCATGCGATTGATCCGCAAGCTCAATGTTTTGTTCATATGTGAGTCACAACAGCATCGCTGTGTTCAAAGTTCGCCTATTGTCGCAGACGGAATGGAAAACTCATTAATCAGATTTTCAAACTTCCGGGAATCGTTCGTTATCTCGACTTGAACAGTAAAATAGAAAACGTCGAAGTCACAATAGTCGAATATGTACGGTGTTCCGATCTGACGATAAATCGCATTATGAATAGCCAACTTGAGCCAAACGATCGGAAACCTATCAGACCCGATAACAATCGCAAAGAAATTCGGCGAGCCCTAATAAATCCACATATCGAATAGGTGAGCTCGGGGAAAATCCAATAATTTATTACTCATTTCCATTCGATTTTGTCCCCGTTTCTTCAACCCTTGTCCCTGTGTTTCCAGACACTGAAACCTACTGACGAAAATTAAAATAACGAAATGTATGTCACAGTGACGGAATTACATATCAAACTGTAACGTACACAGCAATTTGATATTCAAACTCAACAAAAGCTAAGTGAGTGATAATCATTTCTCTCTCCAACGATATTGTCTATCTAGCATTTCTAGTATAATTAAAAACCTCGTGGATCGGAGTAGATATCCGTGCTCGTCATCCTTTATAACGAATGCGATACAATTACGCCATTCATCTTCACAAAATTTCCATGAACTGCGAGCTTGCATGTAAATTTATGGTACAAAGGGTAGTTTTTTTTTTTTTTTTGTTCTCCAATCAGTGAAATACTGTTTAATTTTTCAATGACTTACCAACAGCAAGTAACTAATGTACGCTCGAAGAAGAGGCACTGCGACAGAGCGGGTGTTCGGGTGGGTGGGGGACGGGTGTCGAGGCACCTACGCGGACCTAGCTTTCTTTCCCTGTCTCTTGATTCTCGTTCTTATTCGCTGCGTCCTTGGTACACAGTCACACTGGCACAGGTCACACTGCTATAATAATTGGGGGCTGGAATATAAGGAAAAAAAAAATCACTCTTTTTTTTCCCCCGACTATAACCTGCACCTTTTTTTTGCCACCTCCTCCTGCTTCCTCACCTTTTTCCTTTTACTTTTAATATTATCTTGTACTTTTTTTTTTTAATCGACGGTTCACTGTTTCGATTATCAGAAACGCTGCACCTCTACCCGCCCCGTATCACTCACTACACGAACGTGTAGTGGATGAAAAGCGCGTAGAACTTGCTTTGCGACAACATCTCAACTACAGACACACTGAATAATAAAAGTCCGATAATTCACAGCTGCCTTCACCCTTTGTACAGTTTTATTTTAATTATAGTAAGTGTATGTATAAACCACTAGTTTATTAATCGAAGCGATGTGTCGATTCCGTGTATTTTTCTTTCTTTTTTTTCTTTTATCTATCTTATCATTATAATAATAATATATTTTATTTATTTCTACTAAACTGAACTAACGAAATCGTCCTTCGGCGCTACCGCTAGCCTAGGGTTTCAGTCCCGTATTATTTAAATCGTTCGCTTTGAAATTAAACGCTTTCTGAAGGCAGTCTTGAAGATTCGCTCGAAAGCTCGGTGTCCGAGTCGTCCGAGTCGCGGGGGGCGGTCGGACCAGCGCGCTTGTTACTGCATCGGCACGGCGCCAACCACCCCCTGCGGCACTTTACGGAACTACCCAGCGAACCCTTCGACGCCACCGTAAGCTCGTTTCCGAACCCTCACCAGCCCCGAAACCGTGTCCAGGGCGAATTCGGTGCAATTTAATGCAGGCTCCCCCTCAGGGCCCTGGATCGAACGATTTCGTGTCGACCCTTCGTATGATCGAAATCGAAGTGGCCGTTGTCAACGACGTGGCCGAAGAGAACGTTCTTCAAACACTCCACAAGGACATAACCGTAGACGGTTCTAGAGGCTCGAGCTTTCGCGGCTCAGCCTCTAGAGAGAAACAAAAGCAGGTCCAAAACGCGCGTTTGTTAAATTTCTCTCTAGCTCCCAACCGCGGCGTGACCTAATTTCTTTGACACGGAACGACCGCGATACGGATTGCCTCTTTACTCTTTGCCGCAGACTCGATCCTCGTCGTGACAATGCCTAGTTATCGCCACAGATAAAAAGTTACTCGAGTTCACACTTGAGAGAGAATCGAAATCGACCCCGTTGCGGATTCCCTTCTTTTCTCGAAAAAATGAAGAAAAGTTAAAGACACTCTTTTTAACAGAGATTATATAAGCAGTCTGATAACGAATTAGAGTTTATCCTAATTGATATCTTGATGAGCTGGAGACAAGGTGGATAAGATTATTGCGAGGCGATCTGACTTCGTGTGTACGTGGAGCTATTAGGGTCTTTGAATCTTTAAGCAATTCAGGATACGGAAATTCGCGAGTTTAGAACGCCTCCGCACCGCGGACGGATCAATGAAAATATCCTCGCCCCTGATTCCGCGCCCGACGACCCAACGCGGTTCCACACCGCGCCACCCTCGGTATATAACTCGTACCTGAAAACGTTGGCCCGGTGCCCCGATTTTGACAACTGGTAGTACAGTCAGATATATGACGTTTTTTAACCTGTTTGTTACAGTTGGTGCACAGCGACTGTGAACCGTTCGAATAGTTGCTGATTAGATGTTCGATGTTAGATGATAACTGTCAAAAAAAAAAAAAAAAAATTGTGTTTTTTTTTTCATGTCGACATAACAAAAATTGATATCATTTCATCATTCAATGTGTAGTTTTGACTTTTTTTTTCATTCAACTCCACTGAAAATGTTGATGTGATAAATCGTATGATGTTATGAACGAAATCATCGCGTCATTCATCATATAACTTATCTTGTGAATTTGAATGAATATGTAAAAAAAATACAGAATAATTCGTATAGGCATGACTCATCAGATATAATATAAAACAAATTACATGATAAGCTATACATGCTGCTGCGTGCCCATATGACTTATTATATGATTTTTTAAATATTTGTTCAAAATCACAAAATGAATCGTATGATGAATTCGTTTATAACATTAGGTATATGATTTATCGTATCAACATTGTAAGTTGGGAAAGATACGACAGAAAATACTGAAAACGACATGAAATTTTTTGTGGACCTGTTTTGACACTTTATTTATCCCGACGACGTGTACCGACGTTTACATTAACAGTTCCAATCGCAAACCGGCTTCAAATAAACGCAGTACCAAAGAAGGATTCGTTCCACTCGCTGAGCTCGTGTCTAACCTGACGCGGTCCGCTACTACTGCCTGTTCGCTACTACTTTTACGATGACTGACAATCGCCCCGTGGATTCGGGTCGTTTCTTTTTGTTATCTGGATGATTTATTCAGGGTGTAGAATTCTGATTCGAGTATAGTTAGATAAAGAGATTACATGATACGGCGCAGATGTCGCGCTGCATTACCTAATTGCATTAATCATTCAGTATTTGGGCCTATATTTATTACGCTCCCCGCACCTTATTTATCAGTCAAGCCGGCGAGGCTTTCCCACGTTACGTTGTTGTTCTTTTTGCACTGGAAGAATTGTGAAAAGAATACATCTTCCGACTGAGATGAAGTTTATCTCTGGAAAACAAAAAAAAAGGACATTGGAAGTATGTTTCGGTAATTGACAAATTATTGTAGTAATATTGTAACAATCATCGACGGATATGAGAAATCGATTTCGATCGATAGAATATGTTTCAAATTTGACTAATTCACCAGAAATTCAACAATATTTTAGATTCACGTGAATGAAATTTGATTGAAAAAACATCAACATTGATACAAATTTTTTTAATCGTATAATCTGGTAAAATCTCGCTAGGAAAAATGTAACTGGCAAAAATGTTCCAGTAAGTCATTTCTATACCTGTATAATTTAAGAAAAAAATTCAGTCGATATCAAACACAAATTTATGTCACTTTAACATTCAATATCTTATAGTTCCGACATTTTTTGTCTTTTGAAAATTTTCGATAGACTTGTTTCAACATTTTATTCCTAACGGTGTAGTGCATTGGCTATGTAACGAACCGCGCAACTAACGGGAGAAGCCTATACTGGTTCGAATTCTGTGAAACATTCAATTAGTCGCTAATTGGTGATTGCTTTGACAGAATATCATATCAATCACGGTATATAATACTCCGCTGCCTTTATGTAGAGTGTATGTACATGAACTCTGAACCCAATTCCCAATTGGTGATCAAAGCATCTCTGCCCCATCGAGAACCACATGATCATATACCAAAAACGGTCTACATCAAACTCAATATTTATATAAAATTAGTCGTTTATAGAAAAGAGAGCATTAAAAAACGGGCATTTCAAAGGAGGAATGACGTTCGCCCAATTTCGACATCACAATCTTTCTGATTTTGATCTAAAAACACGCATTAAGCCTTCTTGACATTTGTTATATTTGGAACGAAAATCTTGCACCACTAAAAAGAGGGCTAGCTGAGAGCTGAAAACTCCCAGAAAATGGGTTACTTTCGTCAATAGATTATCGCACTGACTCGTTATTCTGAGAAGATATGATCATTTATAATTTAGGTATACCTTAAAAAAAAATCAGTCGGAAACTTGTTTTTCAACGAAATTATAAACAAAGATGTCGGTTCAAGGTGGGCTTCCAGCTTGGCCACGCTCCTAGTTCAAATCCTAGTTCAAATAATTATCAATTAATCATCTAAACATTCGAATGCCCAAAAACGACTATAGTAACGCTAAGAAATTAAAGAAATGAACATAGACTAGATTAGTTTGATGTAAACATCTAAATTTACCGTTAATTGTAATTATTAGAATAATCTAGTCTTGATAATAGCATATTGACTGTACACAGAACGAGAAGAAGTGTCGTGGGTTTTGAGTGTTTGAATTCTAGTCGCGTGTGGTTGCGCAGGAATGAAACATAAGAATCATTGATACCCACCGCGGGTTCTACTAGGGAATTTTGACGGTTGGTTAGTTGGTACTCCGTCGTCTTCCCAAAAATCCCACGTTATAGGGGGCGCTGAGAACAGCCGAGAACCGTAGAATTCCGGCGAGTGAAAAAATTTGAATATCATTGATGACGAGCAATGTGGAATTCGAACTGCACATGTACTAAAAAGAATTTTGATCGATTCCCCATACTACTAAAAAGAATATTTCATTGTTTCAATATTACTCTGACCATGTAACTACGTTCAGATAAGGATTTTATATACTCGCATAAAGAAATAACTGAGGCTGGAAAATAAATGCTGTTTTCGATTGGTATCAAAGATAAGAGCAGTTTGCATTGGGTCACAAGCAATATACCTAAGAATGAACTAATACTTAGTTGGCTCCCGAGAGTGAAGACGCGTTCTGTAAAATGCGCGAGACAAAACGCCTGCTTCCTTCCCATGGCACATATGTTATTTTCTACCACATATTTGCATTAAAAACGAGAGAAAGTGAGGTTAGAACCACGCGAATAGTGTTATCCACTGGGGACAGCAGTTTCTTAGTTTATTTCATCGTTACGATGGTTACGAGAGTTTTTTTTCCCTCCTGTCAAGGTTCTTGACAAGTTTTTATCCCGGTTTATTGGGCTGGTTCCAGGGGTGGCACGTAGTCAGTTTGCTGGTAAATTGCGCACCAGCCACTGTTTCAATTTGCTACTACGTCTGACATTTGGTGGATCCCAAGTTTTGAGATCCCTAGGCAGTTTATTGAAAGAAATGGCAGCTGAGTACATTGTAGTGCTACAAATATTATAGATTATAGTTTTGAATCTTGTATAGTTAGGGGAGCATCGGATTTGGGCTACGGCACATTTCACTATCCCCCTGGGAGAAGGGCATCGGATTTGGGCTACGGCACATTTCACTATCCCCCTAGGAGAAGGGCATCGGATTTGGGCTACGACACATTTCACTGTGCCGATGGGAGAAGGGCATCGGATTTGGGCTACGACACATTTCACTATGCCGATGGGAGAAGGGCATCGGATTTGGGCTACGGCACATTTCACTATGCCGATGGGAGAAGAGGACCGGATTTGGGCTACGGCACATTTCACTATCCCCCTGGGAGAAGGGCATCGGATTTGGGCTAAGGCACATTTCACTATCCCCCTGGGAGAAGGGCAGCGGATTTGGGCTCCACCGAAATTCACTATCCCCCTGGGAGTAGAGCAGCGGATTTGGGCTCCACCGAAATTCACTATGCCGCTGAGAGAAGAGGACCGGATTTGGGCTACGGCACATTTCACTATCCCCCTGGGAGTAGAGCAGCGGATTTGGGCTCCACCGAAATTCACTATGCCGCTGGAAGTAGAGCAGCGGATTTGGGCTCCACCGAAATTCACTATGCCGCTGGAAGTAGAGCAGCGGATTTGGGCTCCACCGAAATTCACTGTGCCGCTGGGAGTAGAGCAGCGGATTTGGGCTCCACCGAA
>JAEUYN010001580.1:0-10020 GCA_018257835.1 Euura lappo | reverse complement strand
TATGGAGAGGATTGCAACGATGTCAGATACTCCCCATGTTGATACGATGACGGGTACGGGGCGGGTCGCGACGATGTCGGATACTGCCCAGGTTGGTACGCGGACGGGTATGGAGAGGATTGCGACGATGTCAGATACTCCCCATGTTGATACGATGATGGGTACGGGGCGGGTCGCGACGATGTCGGATACTACCCAGGTTGGTACGCGGACGGGTATGGAGAGGATTGCGACGATGTCAGATACTCCCCATGTTGATACGATGACGGGTACGGGGCGGGTCGCGACGATGTCGGATACTGCCCAGGTTGGTACGCGGACGGGTATGGAGAGGATTGCGACGATGTCAGATACTCCCCATGTTGATACGATGACGGGTACGGGGCGGGTCGCGACGATGTCGGATACTGCACGTGTTGGTATGCCGACGGGTGCCAGGTTGACTCCGTCGGAGACTCCGGCATGTCTTCATAACTGGATAAATCTGTCGAATTCCAAAGCATAAGAATACGATGTGAGCTATAATGCTCCTCTCAGACACGCACTTTACATAGGTCTTGTAACAAATGTAATTCGTACTTAAAGAAAGTTTAATTACGAATGTGATGTGTCATTGAAAAAAGTTTGATTTAAATTTTCGAAAGTGATTTATTCGAAAGTAATTTACCACTGATTTGATGATTCAGAGTTGCGAAAATTGTAATTATATTTTTTCAAATCACAAATTACATTTGTAATGTGTAATTAAAGACTACGCTACGCTCGGGCGGCTACGTTCGCACCCGTGAAATCGCCTTCTTTCCGCCCTTGATACACAATGTACTATTTCAGGCACGGACACACATAGTTTTTACGAATGCCGTGCCGTAACATTGAAAAAATTTAGAAATCTTGTCCGGTAATACGTACCGTGTGCATATATCTGACCCTCGTCTTGCGACGATGTTGGATACCCCTCATGTTGGTACGATGTCGGATACTGCCCATGTTGATACGACGACGGGTACGGGGCGGGTCGCGACGATGTCGGATACTGCACGTGTTGGTATGCCGACAGGTGCCAGGTTGACTCCGTCGAAGACTCCGACAACAACGTGTCTCCAATTGATTCCATCGGGGGCCCTACGGTGTCAATATTCGTCCCTGGAGTATCACTCATGGTGAATCTCTTCAAATATTCTGAAAATATGTTATTGAATAGGATATTCTTCATTTATTCATGACTAATGTATACAGAAATTCTACTACGTATATTTTTTGTATTTTTAGTTTTTCATGATTTTTTCAAATAGCTGTAAAAACTCATGAAACGCAAAGATAAATCGAAACAACGACCATTTCGAAAAATTCGATAAAAAATATTCACAGATAAAACCAGAAAATCGTAAGCACCAATTTTTTTTACTTCTTTTCGGCGAATAGGACCTTATGCAATTAATGAAAACCATTACTTATTTGCGAAGTTAGGACTGAAAGGTCGTATCCACCAGTACATACGACCTTCTGCTTTTAATTGACCTAGTATTAAATTTCAACGTTTATGAACGAATCTTCGAGTCTTTAGTCAAAATACGATTAGAAAAATATATATAAGACCTTTTGCCGTTACGAAAACCAAAAAGTCATATATTGGCGCTTACGACCTTATGTCATTAGACACACGATATATATCTATATATTTAAACATTTGTATACATCTATATGTGTTATCTATAATAATTTTTGTCTTACCGTCTATTTGAGCCACTGTTTCGTCCGATGAACTGTACTGCTCAGCCATTATGTGAGGAATGATACTAATCACGCAAGGGGAGAAGGAACCGGACAATGTAGGAGAATAAGAGAATAACAGAACTGAGACACACTTTCGAACTATGTGAATATAATACGCAGAATCTTTAGTAGAAAGGGAAGCAGAAAAACAGCCAAACTTGAGTGAATAGGCATTAAACCTGTCTACGCTACAGAAGTGTAAGAGGAGAGGAAAGTAAATATTAGAATTATACACGGAGTACGTGAATTTTATTAACTTTATTTAATATTATATTTATATGGATATATTTATAGATATTTTTTTATAGTATTCATTGCAGCCCCTCGATTTCCGCAACAGCCATCACGGCATCCCACTCATCGCCTCCGATCACATGGCGAGATTGCAGCCCCTCGATTTCAGCAACTGCCATCACCGCATCCCACTCGTCGCCTTTGAATAAATAATAAAAAAAATTATGAACACATAACTATCGTTTTGGTGATTGATATTCAATTCACCTTCCATGAAGGCTCTCTGCATAGCTCGCAGCTTCGTGTCGAGCATAAGATGTGGACGCGTCGATCCTGAGAACAAAAAAAAATTCCGAACACCATTTATAATCTACAAATAGTCTTTGAAGGTGACGGCTAGACCAGATGTACAGCGCCGGAAAGTACTGTGTTGTATGTGTTGTCACATCAACACGCGGAATCCTGGTAGCGTGGAAATACAAAATTTATATCTGGAAATTCCCTTAAAAGGGCGACCTTCGCGATGAGCGAATTATAGAACCCCCCACCCCCATAACTTGACAACACACGGGAAATCGGTAAGCTGCTAGCACAGCAGATATAACAATCCCTTCTCCCCTCGACGCCTCCGTCGCATTACTCAATAATTTTCTGAAAAGTGGGCGGGAGAAGGGTGGAGAAACACCTAAATTACTCACTGGACACTCGCCCCAACGACGATGACGCCGACGACGGGGACATCTCTTTCTTCGATACTGAAAGCACAATATCACTATTTTTTTAACCAAACGAATAACGATAATGAGAGGGACAAAAAAATCACAACGCGGTTTTGAATATCAGATCAACTTACCGCGGTACTTCCGCTTAGTTCTGCCCATAGTGCCTGCTGGTCAAAATGAGTATGGGCCCTTTCTGAAGTTGAATCAATTTCACGCGTTTAATCCCCGTTCCATCGAAACTTGTCATTATTATTTCGGATTACTTCGGATTACCGATCAGTGATGTATGTATTGAGTGAGTGTATTTATGGTTGGCAATTACCAGTGCGAATGGTACGACTCCGGAACCACTTGGTGCGACCTCCAGGGGTCAAGAGCTCGAGGAGTCGACCTGGGGCGCGTGAACCGCGTATCGCGACCTTCGGGGGTCAGGAATTCGCGGAGGAGTCGGCCTGAGGCGCGTGAACCGCGTATCGCGACCTTCAGCGGTCAGGAATTCGGGGAGGAGTCGACCCGGGGCGCATGGGCCGCGCGGCGCGACCTTCAGGGGTCAGAAATTCGCGGAGGAGTCGGCCTGAGGCGCGTGAACCGCGTATCGCGACCTTCAGGGGTCAGGAATTCGCGGAGGAGTCGACCCGGGGCGCATGGGCCGCGCGGCGCGACCTTCAGGGGTCAGAAATTCGCGGCGGAGTCGACCCGGGGCGCATGGGCCGCGCGGCGCGACCTTCAGGGGTCAGAAATTCGCGGCGGAGTCGACCTGGGGCGCATGGGCCACGCGGCACGACCTTCAGGGGTCGGGAATTCGCGGAGGAGTCGGCCTGAGGCGCGTGAACCGCGTATCGCGACCTTCAGCGGTCAGGAATTCGCGGAGGAGTCGGCCTGAGGCGCGTGAACCGCGTATCGCGACCTTCAGGGGTCAGGAATTCGCGGAGGAGTCGGCCTGAGGCGCGTGAACCGCGTATCGCGACCTTCAGGGGTCAGGAATTCGCGGAGGAGTCGGCCTGAGGCGCGTGAACCGCGTATCGCGACCTTCAGGGGTCAGGAATTCGCGGAGGAGTCGACCTAGGGCGCGTGAACCGCGTATCGCGACCTTCAGGGGTCAGGAATTCGCGGAGGAGTCGGCCTGAGGCGCGTGAACTGCGTATCGCGACCTTCAGGGGTCAGGAATTCGCGGAGGAGTCGACCCGGGGCGAATGGGCCGCGCGGCGCGACCTTCAGGGGTCAGAAATTCGCGGCGGAGTCGACCTGGGACGCATGGGCCGCGCGGCGCGACCTTCAGGGGTCGGGAATTCGTGGAGGAGTCGGCCTGAGGCGCGTGAACCGCGTATCGCGACCTTCAGGGGTCAGGAATTCGCGGAGGGGTCGGCCTGAGGCGCGTGAACCGCGTATCGCGACCTTCAGGGGTCAGGAATTCGCGGAGGAGTCGGCCTGAGGCGCGTGAACCGCGTATCGCGACCTTCAGGGGTCAGGAGTTCGCGGAGGAGTCGACCTGGGGCGCGTGAACCGCGCATCGCGACCTTCAGGGGTCAGGAATTCGCGGAGGAGTCGGCCTGAGGCGCGTGAACCACGTATCGCGACCTTCAGGGGTCAGGAATTCGTGGAGGAGTCGGCCTGAGGCGCGTGAACCGCGTATCGCGACCTTCAGGGGTCAGGAATTCGCGGAGGAGTCGGCCTGAGGCGCGTGAACCGCGCATCGCGACCTTCAGGGGTCGGGAATTCGCGGAGGAGTGGACCTGGGGCGCGTGGCCCGCGTGATGCGTGCTGAGGCTCGTAGCCGCATGTGGCAGCCCCTGGCGGTAGAATTGGGAACTGCAGACATCCGCATTTTCGTACTTTAATATATAGATATGATGCTACATTAAAACTTGATATTTCGGTTCAATTCGCCATTTCCAACGACGATTCAGTATTTTTTATTTTTTTTTTAATAATTTATTTTGACCACCTTACTCTTGTGCTTCGAACCCGCGGGCCAAAAATCAACCTTTTTCGAGAAATAATAACAATGCTCCATTAAAACTCGGTATTTCGGTTCAATTCGCCATTTCCAACGACGATTCAGTATTTTTTATTTTTTAAATAATTTATCTCTACCACTTTACTCTTGAGGACAGAAAACCTTAATTGTGGAATAATAACAATGGTACATTGAAACTCAATATTTCGGTTCAATTCGCCATTTCCAACGACGATTCAGTATTTTTTATTTTTTAAATAATTTATCTCTACCACTTTACTCTTGAGGACTGAAAACCTTAATTGTGGAATAATAACAATGCTACATTAAAACTTGATATTTCGGTTCAATTCGCCATTTCCAACGACGATTCAGTATTTTTTATTTTTTAAATAATTTATTTCGATCACCTTACTCTTGTGCTTCGAACCCGCGGGTTAAAAATCTACCTTCTTCGTGAAATAATAACAATGCTACATTAAAACTCGGTATTTTGGTTCAATTCGCCATTTCCAACGACGATTCAGTATTTTTTGTTTTTTAAATAATTTATCTCTACCACTTTACTCTTGTGCTTCGAACCCACGGGTTGAAAATCTACCTTCTTCGTGAAATAATAACAATGCTACATTAAAACTCGGTATTTTGGTTCAATTCGCCATTTCCAACGACGATTCAGTATTTTTTATTTTTTTTTATAATTTATTTCGACCACCTTACTCTTGTGCTTCGAACCCGCGGGTTAAAAATCTACTTTTTTCGAGAAATAAGCATAAAGCTGTATGAAAACTTGATTTTTCGATTTTCAACGATGATTTCGTATTTTTTATTTTTTTAATGATTTATTTCGACCGCTTTACTCTCGAGGACTCAAAATCTAACTTTCCGTGAAATAATCACAATGCAGCATTGAGACTCGGTATTGCGGTTTTATTCGCCATTTCCCATGATAGGTGGGTATTGGTGATTTTTTAAATAATTTATTTCGACCGCTTTTAAGTAATATCAAGTTTTAATGTAGCATTGTTATTATTTCACGAAGAAGGTAGATTTTCAACCCGTGGGTTCGAAGCACAAGAGTAAAGTGGTAGAGATAAATCATTTAAAAAATCAAAAATACTGAATCGTCGTTGGAAATGGCGAATTGAACCAAAATACCGAGTTTTAATGGAGCATTGTTATTATTTCTCGAAAAAGGTAGATTTTTTAACCCGCGAGTTCGAAGCACAAGAGTAAGGTGGTCGAAATAAATTATAAAAAAAAAATAAAAAATACTGAATCGTCGTTGGAAATGGCGAATTGAACCGAAATATCAAGTTTTAATGTAGCATTGTTATTATTTCACGAAGAAGGTAGATTTTCAACCCGTGGGTTCGAAGCACAAGAGTAAGGTGGTCGAAATAAATTATAAAAAAAAATAAAAAATACTGAATCGTCGTTGGAAATGGCGAATTGAACCGAAATACCGAGTTTTAATGTAGCATTGTTATTATTTCACGAAGAAGGTAGATTTTCAACCCGCGGGTTCGAGACTCAAGAGTAAAGTGGTCGAAATAAATTATAAAAAAAATAAAAAATACTGAATCGTCGTTATAAATGGCGAATTGAACCGAAATACCGAGTTCTAATGTAGCGTCTTTATTATTCCACAATTAAGGTAGATTTTCAGTCCTCAAGAGAAGTGGTCGAAATAAATTATTTAGAAAATAAAAAATACGAAATCGTCGTTGTAATCGGCGAATTGAAGCGAAATATCAAGTTTCAATGTAGCATTGTTATTATTTCACAATTGAGGTTGATTTTCAGTCAAAGCCGCGTATTCGAAGTGCAAGAATAAAGTGGTCGAAATTAATTAATAAAAAAAATACAAACTATTCAATTATTTCCGAAAATGGTTAATTCAACAAAAATACGACGTTTCAATAGTCTATTTTCAGTATTTTACGGTTCATCACCGAAAATCGCCGCCGACGGGAACTGTGAGCGGCAAAATTCACAAAAACAAAATGGCGGATCGAAAACCCTCGAAAATTATTCAAGCCCAGATTTTAGAAAAACAGGAGCATCCATACAATTTGGCCGCCAAATCAGAAAGATGCCCGGAAAACATTGGTATCCGAATTCAGGAAAAAGTGGCAACAAGCGAACAGGATAGAAAAGACATTTTCAGAAAAATCCTACACTTGGCACAACGTTTCTGTATTTTTCACAACTGAAATTGAAGGTTTGACGACTTTTACGGAAAGCACAGCGAGGCCCGGGCTTCTTCCGAGAAGCCGGAACGATTCGAGCGACATGTTGTAGTAGTAGTCCTATTCAATTCATTCTCAATCATGATTTCCAAAAATCGACTCCATATTTATGATCAGCAGCCTTGAAGACTCCTAAAAAATGTATTCCCCGCAAATCAAATTGACTCTCCAAAAAGTAGCTGTCCATATTGAGTCCGCCATTTTGTTTTTCGAAATTTCAGTTGCATATTCGTATTCAGCGACCCCAAACCCCCCCCCGAGTACAGACTTTCACCCGAATCGAACAGGGCTTTCAAGGAATTTTTTACCGTTCTCGATACGCCATTTTGTTTTTGGAAACTCTGACTTCGGATTCGTATTCAGCGACCCCAAAAACCCCCGAGTACAGACTTTCACCCGAATTGAACAGAGTTTTGAAGAAATTTTTCACCCTTCTCGATACGCCATTTTGTTTTTGAAAATTCTGACTTCGGATTCGTATTCAGCGACCCCAAAAATCCCCCGAGTACAGACTTTCACCCGAATTCCGAATTATGTCCGCTTTTTCGGGATTTCGGACCACTGTGCGGCGGTTAGCTTTAGTGTCATGAAGGAAGAAAAAACTCCGGCTTTTATCATGTGTTTCATTCACATCGGCGAACTGTATCCAATTGTTTGACTCCGATCGTCGTTTTGTTTCATTGACTCTGCGCGAACGCTCGCGCACGCTGGGGCGCTGCCCGCGAGCCCCACTGAAACGCGGCGCCCCTGTGACGGTGGCTTATCTGTGCCAGGATTGGCCTACTTTAATTGACTCTCACTCGTTAACCGTTGCTTTAAAAAAAAATTAGCAAGAACAAGTTTCGTCTTAAAATGATCCAAGGAATCCGCCAGCGTACTCAAAATATGAACCTACCGGATCACCCTGTATAATTCGCAAAGATCAGACCTGCACCTCTACACCAGCTAGACCCATGAGTATGAGTCAGGCCCTTGACCCTTGAGGGGCTATTAACCCTTACTTTGGGGGTCCAGGTCACTTCTGACTTCCAAGGACTTCCAAAGACTTCCAAAAACTTACAAAGACTTTCAAGACAGGTGTGCAAGTAGCCCCTAGTTGTCAGGTGGCCGAACGGGCGGCCGGCCGCTCGACCGCATTTTGGTAAATTCCCCATAACTTCCACAATTTTTGGAATTTCAATATGAAATTTACACACAATATTCTTAAGACTACAAAGATCAATATCAGCGAATAAAAAAAAAATAAAAAAAAAATTCTACTCGGATATAACCCCTTAAAAATCGAAAATAAAGGATTGATCTTTGAAAATGAAAGTTACTTGGATCGTTCCAGCCAGTGAATTCATATCTCTCTTGTAACTCCCCGTGAATAAATGGTTTTTGTATGACCGATTAAAAATTCTAACACATTCGATGAAATTATATCGATTTATGTCAATTTTTGCACGATGTTTACATAAACCATTTCACATTGGATTCGAATTCGCAATATCCGTATCACGAATCGAAATAAACTTTAGTTTATAGCAGTGTTTGTTTGCTCGTTTGAATACACCCACTTCTTCCCGCGCATCGGGTCAAAGTCTCGTAGCGTCCATTTTGGTAGCGTCTAACGTACGCTCCCATCACGCCATGCCGGTTGAAACATGTTTGTGAACGTAGAGTGTGCGGTATGATAACGGTAATTACAACGTGTGTTTCTATGAATTCGGTAAGTTAACAACCTAAATTAATCATAATCTATGTTTGTATTGTTGAATGAGCCGTCCCAGACGACCTGTGCTCATCGTAGATGGTTTTACACTTCGTCAGTGAGTAAAATCGTGTCGAGTGAGTGGTGCATCAAATTTGAGGTTAGCTCGAATTTGCGCGTCTTGGGACGCTACTTTTTACAAACAACTAGCCGATCCGAAGCCCGCGCTCTGCGCGGGCAGACGATTTCTCGAATTCTCGAGCACCACGTTTCGTTTGAGGCACGAATCGACTATTCAAGTTTCGATTAATTCAAATTTGTGAATAGTTCTAGATTTCGAATGATTCGAATTTCCGAATATTTCGAGATTTTGAGCGCGGTCTACGAAGGCAGACGATTTCTCGAATTCTCGAGCACAACGTTTCATTTGAGGTACGAATCGAATATTCAATTTTCTATTAATTCAAATTTCTGAATATTTCTAGATTTCGAATTATTCGAATTTCCGAATATTCCGAGATTTCGAATAACTCGAATTTTCTCCGCAAGACAAAGATCATGAACATAAATCGATGCGAATCGAATCCTTGTCCATCCGAACGTCGTGTTGTTTTGAATGAAACATCCCGAACACGAAACCTCGTGTAACCCTTTGTTTCGCTGCTGACATCGAAATAATGACGGGAAAATCAACGAAACTACAAATGACGTGCGGGAAACGACCAGCAATATCTCGTTAGGGGTATAACGGTGCCCAGATTTGATTTTTAAGCAATGTCAATCTTTGTTGATAATGTAGGAATTAACTGTTGCATGCATGGAATGTAAAAAGGGTCACCCTTTATTCACTACTCAATAATTTTTATAGTCATCATGTACATATATATGATTTAAATTTTCATTTTTTTTATTAACGTGTGTTTCATGAAGTAAAATGTTTAGTATCTTCATGAAGGTACAGCATGTTTCAATTCTTTTGAGGGTAGACTTTGGTGAGATTTTTGTGCCAAAAAGATGAGTTTCTCAACTCTTTCAATATCTTTTTATTCGTATAACGAACGATGTAAACGACTTCTAATATCGATTTTGAAAATTTCACCGAAGTCTCTTTTCAATCATTTTTCACAAATCCCAGAAAAACGATCCTAATCTCAATCTTTTTTCATTTTCTTGTTTATTGACGATGACGATGACGAAGCTTGAGCTCGGGTGTTGTTATCTGATGTTAACGTCCGTTTCCTTGAAAGAATTGTAGTGCCTCGCAGCAATCTACTCAACGCCATTCTCGGTGCCTTCAGCAACAAGATATTCTCCAGCGACCCAACTGCCAGATGAACAGGTTCGCCTTGAACAAACACAATTTCACGTTTATTGAACGAATATATTTTT